>CABHPP010080887.1:1548-25808 GCA_902168425.1 Peromyscus attwateri | reverse complement strand
CACACACACACACACACACACACACACACACACACACACACACACGGGCGTGGATAAGTGTACACACTGAACACATATACTACATGCACACAATTGAAGTGGAGAATTCGATGGTGCTTTATTTATTCACAGAACATTCACTGTTGTCTGACACTGCAGTAGACTTTAGAACCTTCCAACCCATCCCAGAAGGCTCAGGAGAGGAGGTGGAAAGGACGCAAGCTTGGAGGATGGGGAGGGGGGCCATGAAATGCTGTGTTCTGGACAAGACATGGCCATTACATACATGAACTCACAGTCTCTGTGATCACCTGCAGAGACCCACAAAAGATCAAGAACGTTACAATTCCAACATGGAGTATGGGGGGGGGGGCTCCTAATGCCTAGCCCTTAGCTGGGGAGCCAGTGGCAGTTGATGGCTTCTGGGGGACATGTCACTTTTCTTTGGGGAGAGGGCTTTGGTAGGTCACCCATACCCCAGTATATGATCCCATATACATGTGCATATGGGCAGCACTGAGTGGATTTAGTGTTTTTTTTTTTTTCTTTTTAAAAAGACTTAAAGTTAAGAAATGGGATATATGCTGTGGGGGGAGCTGAGCGAGTGGGAGATGGTATGACCAAGACACATTGTATAAATGGATGGCATTAGAACATTCTCCTTTAAAAAGGAGTCCTGTGACTGACTCTTCGTCAGCCCCTCTGCCACCCTCCCTTCCTTGTGAGAGGAGACCAGTGGCCCATGGTCTCCTTCCCTGGAGTCCTCTGTTCAGGACATTTCCCATAAAAGGAACAAGGCAAGAGGTGGCCTTTGTGATGGCTTCTGTGACTCAGCTTCATGTCCTCATGGTCACTCACATGTCAGAACATCACTGCTTTTTATTCCTTATTCTCGGAGCAGTTCCACGTGAGCAGCAAGACCTCATGATGAGTTGGCAGGTTTGCTGCTGTAATCCAGAGAGCAAACACTAAGAAACATGTTCAGGTCGGGTCTGGTGGTGGGGGCCTGTGATTCCAGCTACTGGGAGACTGACGAAGGAGGACTGCCTGGCCTCCAAAAAGTGCATATATTTAGCTGAAAACATATAGCTAGAATAGTGGTTCTCAACCTTCCTAATGCTGTGACCCTTTAATACAGTTCTTCATGTTGTGGTGACCCCCAACCATACAATTGTTTTCATGGGGCTGGAGAGATGGCTCAGTGGTGAAGAGCACTGGCTGCTCTTCCAGAGAACCCAGGTTCAATTCCCAGCACCCACATGGCAGCTCACAGCTGTCTATAACTCTAGTTCCAGGGGATCCAACACCCTCACACAGGCATACATGCAGGCAAAACACTGATGTACATTAAAAAGTACCCATATACATAAATAAAATAAATCTTTTAAAAAAGAACATAGATGAGTGTTAATTAAAAAAAATCTTTTAAAGGGTCTTTTATTTCTATATTTTTACGTGCATTGGTGTTTTGCCTGCACGTGTGTCTGTGTTAAAATGTCAGATTCCCTGGAACTGGAGTTTCAGGAAGTTGTGAGCTGCCATGTGGGTGCTGAGAATTGAACCCGAGTCCTCTGAAGAGCAATCCATGCTCTTAACTGCTGAGCCACCTCTCCAGCCCCTAAAAAAAATTTTCATTGCTACTTCATAACTAATTTTGCTACTGTTATGAATCTTAATGTAATATAAATATCTGGTTATGCAAGATATCTGATATGTGACCCCTGTGAAAGGGTCATTGGACTCCCAAAAGGGTCACAACCCACAGGTTGAGAACTACTGAACTAGAAGATAAAAGCAAAAAGCCAATAGAAATTGGAGTGGACAGCCTTCTCTGCTACTTACCAAGTTTGTGGCTAGCCTGGGCTACCTGAGATCTTGTCACAAATAAACAAACAAAATTGCCAAAAGAGGATATGGGAGAAAATGTTCAAAAAGGATTCCATTAGCCAGGCATGAGGCACACACATTAGTCCAGTACTTGGGAGACAGAAGCAGGCAAATTGCTGTGAGTTCAAGGCCAGCCTAGTCACATAGCAAGCTCCAGGCCAGCCAGGGCTGCATTGTGAGACCCTGTTTCAGAAAACAAAAAAAACAAACAAAAGCCCTCCACTAATACCAGAGAAGGCAGCTAAGTGCTAAGTGAAGTACAAGACAGAAAAACAGAAAACACCACCTGCAAAATCCACCAGAGGAACATAAGCTAGACAAGCCAATGGAAATCCAAAGGCGGACTGCAGAGAAGGCTCAGGGAGTAATGCGTGTGTCCTGGTGTGAGGATCTAGACTCAAACCCCAGAACCCAGGAAAGCTGGGTGGAGCTTTCTTAAGGGTGTGATGGGAGGCAGTCAGGAGAATCCCCAGAAGCTCTTGGGCAAACAGCACACAAGGTGACTGACCCCCTGGCTGTCTTCTGACCCCTATACGTGCGCCATGGCAGCACAGGTGCCCCAGTTACACACAAATGTGAACACACACACAAAGGAAAACAATAGAGCCCCCCATACGCCCCACCTCCCTGCATGCTGTATAAAAGAGCTGCTGACTTTTCTTTCTCCTTTGAGACTTATCAAATTCTTTGTTTTCCATAACATCTGACTAAGTTCTTTCCTAAACCCAGGCCTACCTGGGGAACTCCTACCACCTCATTAGAGTCAACAATTCTCTTTTACCCAATCTCTGCAACAAGCAAAGGCCCACCTAATACACTCGCACAGCAGAATATAATTCAGCCACCAAGAACCTCGTACTGATCCATGTGTGGCTTGGATCATCAAAAATGTGACATTGTGATCAGAGAAAGCAGCCAGACACAGGACACCACCTACTCTGATTCCATGTCCAGGACAGAAACGCAGAGGGTAAGCAGAGTCAGAGTAAATGAGGTAGGGAGGGATGGGAGGTTTGGTATGGCAGAAAACAGGCAGAGGTCCTTTTGACGGTGTAAAGGAACTTCAGTTACACAGTGGTGGCCATTGCCCAGCCTGTGCACACACGGAAACCTGTGAACCCTATGCTTCACACTGGTGTGATTTATGGCACATAAATTCTAGGTCAGGTTTTTGAGACAGGTTCCTACTATACAGCCCAGGCTGACCTGAAATTCTCCTGCCTCAACCTCCCTAGTGCAGAGATTGCAGATATGTGCCCACCCCTAGCCTGTACCTCCATTTGTAAAGAGCCCCATGGAGAAGGAGTCA
Source organism: Peromyscus attwateri (assembly GCA_902168425.1). NCBI lineage: Eukaryota > Metazoa > Chordata > Mammalia > Rodentia > Cricetidae > Peromyscus > Peromyscus attwateri. The sequence continues at coordinate 22,612 of CABHPP010080887.1, read as the reverse complement.
GGGTAAGGACACGGCTCTGCCATCAGCAGTCCTGTCTTTCAGTTGCTGGAGACAACTTTTACCCCTTCCCCATGTATAGCTGCCTGTCTGCTTCTGCTCAATCAGATCAGAGGCCTCTGTTTGCCTGTTGACAGGACTGCATGAGTAAATTAAAAAGGGTCCCGCACACTAAGACTTAGATTTGATCCCAACAATGCATGAACCAGGCATGGTGACATATACTAGTCACCAGCACTCAGGAGGTGGGAGACTTCTGCTGAGTCTGTGCCAACCTGGGCACATAAGACCCTGTCTCAAAAAGTAGGGTGTAGGTTCCCAGTAAGGAGAGAGGGAGCTCTGGGGCCCTGGAGCCCTGGGGCCCTGGAGCACTGGAGCCCTGGGGCCCTGGAGCACTAGGGCCCTGGAGCCCTGGAGCACTAGGGCCCTGGCCCTGGAGCCCTCGGGCCCTGGAGCACTGGAGCCCTGGGGCCCTGTTCCTTGTGCTCCTCTCATGTTCTATGACTCACTTTACCCAGGAACAAGCGTCCCTTCCTGTCTGCCATCTGGAAGAATGAACTCCTATTCATTTCACCAGTAGTTCATTTACGCCAAACTATGCAAACTGTTTCCTTAGCAACACCCCCCTCCTTTTTGATACAAAAAAGTCTTTTTTTCTTTGGTTACAATTGTCATCCAGTACTGGGATTGTCCTTTTCTACACAGTATCTGGGAATCCTTTCTGTGCACGTGTGTGTGTGTGTGTGTGTGTGTGTGTGTGTGTGTGTGTGTGTGTGTGTTGGGTGTTGTGCTGGCTAGTTTTATGTCAACCTTACACAAGCTCAAGTCATTTTAGAAGAAGGTACCTCAATTGAGAAAATGTCCCCACCCGATTAGCATATTACCAAGACTGTGCTGCATTTTCTCGGTTGATGACTGATGTGGGAGGGTCCGGCCCACTGTGGGTGGGGCCACATCTGGACTGGTGGTCCTGGGTTCTATGAAAAAGCAGGCTGAGTAGGCCATGATGAGTAGCCAGTAAGGAGCACTTCTTCATCGCCTCTGCATCAGCTGCTGCCTCTGGGTCCTTCCAGTTGCTGCTGACTTCCCTTTGTGATGTGCTGTGAGCTGTGAGACAAACCCATTCCTCCCCGAGCTGCTGTTAATCATGGGGTTTATCTCAACAATAGAAAATAAACTAAGGCAGGTGTCTCCCTCTATTGCTTCCCAATTTTTAGGATATCACACATTCCATTTTTATTCATAATGCATTGGCCAGAATTAGTCACATGGACTTCTCACTACAAAGAAATATCATTCAGCCATGTGCCCTAAAAACTCAGAGAATTGGATTTTTTTGCATATAGACATCTTTAATATAAATCAGTAATAGTTTCTCTAATTTTCTTTTATTTTTGAGATTATAATTCAATTACATCATTGTCCCTTCCCTTTTTTCCTTCCAAACCCTCCCAGATGCACCTTCTTTCTCTTTCAAACTCCTGGCCCATTTCTTCACTAATTGTTGTTACATGCATTTATGTATATGCATATACAGTCTTAAATACAGCCTTCTCAGTCTGTATAATGTTACCTGTACGTATGTTTTCAGGGGTAACCATTTGGCGTGCTCGTCCCTGGTGAAGACTGTTTCTCCTGTTCCCAGCATTCCTTCGTTGCTCGTAGCTCTTTGTGTAGAGTTGAGGCCTCCTGGTTTCCCCCAACCACTCTGGCACGTCTATTGTTATTGTCTCTGTTCGGCTCATGTTGGTTAGACTTTGCTAGGAAACACAGTCTCACAGCAAACTCCTTGATCTTTTGGCTCTTAACATCTTTCTGCCCCTTCTTCCACAATGTTCCCTGAGCCCTAAGCGTGGGCACTTCGTAACGTATCCGTCGGTACAGATAAGTAGTCCCCACTCCACCTTGTTCTGAGACAGGGTCTCTCGCTGAGCCTCGGGCACCAGCAAGCCCCAGGAATCTTCCTATCTCTGCCTCTCCAGGGATAGGGCCACAAATGCTCCGCCACACCCACCTTCTCACACGGCTGCTGGAGCTCCAAACTCGTCCTCATGTGTGTGCCACAAGCACCGACCGAGCCACATTCCCACCCTGGAGATGTCTCTTTAAAGAGAAAAGTTAAGGTCTGCACCAGGGTGCTGTGGGAATGCCTGGGCTGCAGGTCAAAGGCGATCCTTCTGCTCTGGTTGCTGGTCCCTCTGCACCTGGGTAGTGAGGTCCCCGGGCACTGACAGCAGTGAGAGGGCTGCCTTTTCCCTCTTTCTGAGACAGGCTGGTCTTGAACACCTGACCTTCTGCCTCCATCTCTCCACTGCTGGATTATGGGTGTGCACCACCACTCCCAACTTGAACCTGAAGTGCTAAGCAGCAGTTTGTGGGGCCCTGTACATTAAGCTGCCATTCCTGTTTTGGACCCACTCATCACAGGTTCTCAGGCACCTGGGGCAATTCAGTGTTTGCATAAAGCACAGGCTTGGCCAGCCATGGAGCCCAGCGGTTAGGCAGAAGGTCCCATGGGCAGCATAAACCTGTTCCTGTTTGTACCACCTCACAAATTCCTGTAAAACCCAGGCAGGCCCAGCATTCACAATAAAGCCTCTTTTTAAAAACAATGGAATGACTTACAACAGACAGCAATGAGGTCAATCACAGACCTGGAGAAGCCTCAAAGAGGCTCGAGGTACAAGTGAACCAAGAAAACCGTAGCTGCACCTTGGCAGCTGTGTCTGCCAGCGGTCAGAACGCCCCTCTGTGGTTGAACACCCTGAGGCTGCAGACTAGCTGTCGCACCACGCCAGAAACTAAGGTGCCAGGACACTCACCCACATGTGCTCTAGTGAACAGCCCACGTCCTCAAAGACCCCGGCTTCTTCACAGTATCATTTACAGTGTGGTTGTGACCCTCCTTGTGAGCTATCCTAGAGGATCATGGGAGGAAATACTCTAAAAGGGTGATCCAGTCCACCATGGTTTGGGAGGGAAAAAGAGTCACTTTACCTCATGAATATGCCACACATCTAATAAATATTTATAAAAATCTAATGCAACCTTAAGCAACTTGGAGACCAGGCTCTGCAGACCACCTCTTACCTGGTGTGTATTATTAACGTAAGGAGCGGCCCGAGATGGAGCAGGGCTGATTACACACATCCTGTGACTTAGACCCCTTCCAGATGTCTTCCCTCAGACCACGCCTGCTTGTCACTAGCACACAGCCTGTGTGAGCAGGACGAGACCATGGCATGGCCAATCTTCATTGTCAGTTTCACTGGAAACACCTCCAGATATGTCTCTGAGGGTGTTTCTAGAAAGGTTAAACTATGAGTTTGCACCCTGAATGTGGTGGCACCATCCCATTTGCTGGGGTCCTGGACTGAGTAAGAAGGGGAAGGCAAGGTGAGCACCCACACTCGTCTGTCTCTGTTCTGTGGGTGCTACATGACCAGCTGCCTCCATGACTTGTCTACCACAACGGACTATTCCCTCAAACCGTGAGCCCTCACTTGGCTGTAACAGCAACAAGGAAAGTAACTCATCCAGCATAGAAGCAGCTCCCAGGCAGGCAGAGGTAGCTGGCCACGCACAGCAGGGGCCTACGTGGCAGTAGTCCAGTGGCTCAACTCACAGCAAGCTAAGGGGAGGGCCATTCCCCACCACCACGCTCAGGGATCCAAAATGCCCTTCCTTCCCTGCCAAGTCTCTTCTGGGGTTTCAGGAAAGAAGGGGTAGGGGACCACAAAACCACAGGACTCTAACAGCAGGGTTGCTTTTGGTCATGGGCAAGCCATGTCCTGTATTTTATCCTGAAACAGGAGGTGCAGGGCACCATTACCCCAAACTCACATACAACACCCCAGCAGCCGAGGGAACGGAGGCCCAAGCATTGAGGCCAGCCAGTGCTAGATGCTAGCCTCAAGTCTTTGTTTTTCCACGGTCTGGGCCAGAGGAGCTGGGATGCAATAGGGGGTCAGCCAATTCTGTGTCCCCAGGAATCCTCACCATCAGAGAACCCCAAAGAGGAAGAGAAGGCAGGGACCTTAGACTGAGATGTCTTTGGAATAACTGCCACGCCAGGTGTGGTAGCACATGCCTTTAATCCCAGCACTCAGAGGCAGAGGCAGGCGGTGGACCTCTGAGTTTGAGGCCAGCCTGGTCTACAGAGTGAGTTCCAGTATAGTCAGGACTACAAAGTGGAACCCTGTCTCAAAACAAAATAAAATGTAACTGCCAACGAACGACAGGCCCTGGGCCTGAGCTTAGGACTGAGGCCGGGCAGCCCTGGGCTCTCAGCCCTCCAGCACGGCTGGGTTCCTTTTCCTGTCTAGGCCCCAAAGACTCCTAAGCCAGAATCCGGCCCCTCACTCTCCCATCCAACACTACCCCATGCCCTAGTCAGGAAGACTATTAACATGGTCCCAGATGGACCTGAAGACATCTGAAAGATCCTCACAAGCTGCCAAGAGTGAGTTCTCTGCCCCTTTTGCCACTGGGGTGACCAGCCCGGACCAGTTACATCCGTAAGCCCCTGGGAACACGGAAGGCTCAAGGCGCTGCAGAAAAGATTAAGTCAACTTGGAAGAAACATGTTTTTCCAATCAGCTATAAAACCACCCATGCTGGAACCTTTGCAGATCTAGATGGCTGCTTTGCCGTTACCCAAATTCCTCTCGTTCTTTCTTTCTCCACAAATAATTTCACAAGGTTTTCAAGCACATCAGTACGAAAGGCCCATGATGGGATGAAGTGCTCCCATCAGAAAGCTAGAGGCAAATGTCTCCTCTCAAATCAACCCTGAGGGAGGGAGGAGGCAGGAACCATTCTAGCTGTATTCTCTAGCCCACCTCAGTCAGACCTCATCCACGTGTGTGATCACACTGATGTTTGAATTGGATATGTATTTTATTACACACTCACTTCTGCAAAAAGGCCTTTCCTTGTTGGCATTTCTTCCCTGTGACAAGTCTGGAGCAGCCTGCCAGATGGCAAGGCCAAGATCCTGGAGGAACCATGGAGCTCGCTGGCCTTAAAGGGCCACACTACCAACCACACAAGTTAAAGAATGTGGAAAAGCAGAACTGTTCTCTCCCTCTATGACAGGTGAGTAGGATGCATGCCCTAGCCAGTGTGAATTTAACAAGCTGAGGCATGCTCACTTTATAAATAAGAAGCTCACTGGCCTGCTGAGTGGTGGTGGAGCCTAGATTTGAAAGTGTTGTTTACCTCCAAGAACCACACTAACTACTTATGCTGATGTCCTACCTACAGATCCTATGGAAGGCAAGATCTTGAGACCATTTACACACTAGACTCCCACTTAGAAAGACCCAGCTTCTTTGTGGTATTCAAAAGGATTGAAAGGATTTACTGGTGTAATTTAAGTCCCACAACACTTTAAAGAAAGGAGGGCCTTTAACCCTGGGCCTAGAGGGGCAAGATGGGAAATCAGACACAGGAAGATAAGCAGCACATAGTCCTGATAGGAAGACAGAGGAGGGCTCTCGGCGACCCTTACTTTATAACTAACAAGGAAACAAGTCCTAAGGCCCAGAGGCTATCAACAACCTGGACGAAATCTTCCCTGGGTCCCCCCAAGGCGACAGCTCAGCAAGCTGACCTCCACTTCATCTAGTGAGGTTGAACAAAGAACCCAGCTATGCTGAGAGACCCTTGGTTCATGGGAGTAGAGATGGCAAAGCTGTTGTTTTAAGTCATTACACTCATGACAGTGTGTCATGCATTATTAGAGTCCCTAACCACTGGTCTCAAGTGCCAATCCTAGCTGTCACACCCATGGAAGATGCAGACTTCTGAGGACCCCATGGGACACTGTCCCTGCTGTACTGGAACAGTGGGAGAGAAGGGAACTGGCTCTGGAGTGAACGGATTCTAGGTTCCAGCCTCCTGGGGCCGCTGATGTCTTACCCAGGTGTCTTAGTTGTGGTCACCCTGACACTGATGTTCAAGCTGGGTCATCTTGCTAAGGCCGTCTGTTAGGTTTCCTACTGTGAGGTGTCCTTTCTGTCCCACTGCTGGAATGAAAGGCAGCCTGTGTATTCTATTCCCTGTGCCTGGCAACCCCACAAGACACACAGCCACATTCGAGTATCAGCAACTCCATGAAACCATCACCCTACACAGCTCAAGCCATTCCAGATGTCTATTCCAGAACATCTGGTAAAACCAAATATTCTACCCAAACAGCAGTCACCAACTCCACTATTCCTCAATATTTTTCTTTGCCTTTTGAGATTGGTCTCATATTCCCAGGCTGGATGCTAACTTACAATGGAGCCAAGAATGACCTGAAACTTCTGATCCTCCTGTTCTGCTTCTCATTACCTCTGCATGGACACATGCACTAAGGAAGGAAGGAAATGGAATCAATCATTTAAAGTGTAAAACCTCTCTTTTCCTCACCATTTGGCCAGAAGGGAGGCGTGGGTGTTTGCAATGTCACATTCCCCAGCGCAGGGCCTGTTTCCTAGACCCAGCTCCGCTGCTCACACCACCTACAGCCTGCACCCTGACTTGAGCTGGATGACCTTTGGGGAGGTGGGTTAATGCTGCACAGGGAGGAGGTACCAGGGACCTTGATATGAGATAAGTGTACTTCACTACATCTGTGGGACCAGAGGGCAGACAAGGCAGGAAGAACACCCCTCTTTTTTCTGTAACGGCACCCTAACCAGAACCTGTGAATGCTATCTTAGTTTCAAAATGGACTTTTTCTAACTTTTTAGAAAAAAAAAAATAGCTGGGTGGTGGTGGCGCATGCCTTTAATCCCAGCACACGGGAGGCAGAGCCAGGCGGATATCTGTGAGTTCGAGGCCAGCCTAGTCTACAGAGCGAGATCCAGGACAGCCACCAAAACTACACAGAGAAATCCTGTCTCAAAAAACAAAAAACAAAGAAACAAACAAACAAAAACTTATATAAACCTAGGCCAGTCTCTAACTCACTGAGTTGCTGAGGGTGGCTTTGAACTTCTGATTCCCCCCTGTCTCCATCACCATGATCAGTTTTATGTAAAGCTGAAAAATGAACCCTGGGCTTCGTGCACAATAGACAAGTACTTTACCAACTGAGTGCCATTCCTAGCCTCCTAGTGATTGTTGCAATGAACTGGGCCAGCATGTACAGGAGAGACAAGGTAAGTTGTGTAGGAAGCAACAGGGTTTTCCTTCCATTGTCTCCAGACCTAGAGCCCAGCAGGCACCAGTGCTTGTGACAGAGCAGATGAAACAGATATCTGGAGGAACCTGCTCAGACTGCTGGATTCTAATAACAGCCTAGTAGAGGAGTCATTTACCCTTTCTGACCCCAACCACTCTTCTCTACAGAGGTCAGAAATAAGCCAAAAGGCCTGGGGATGTGGGTCAGAGGTAGGCCACTCATCCAGCATACATGAGGCTGTAGGTTTCATCCCTAGCACACAATAATAGTGATACGTTTATTAGGCTTAATTTGTATTTTATTTATCATTGTATGTGTATATGGGGGCACACACAGGCCACTGCACTTGTATGGAGGTCAGAGCACAACTTTCAGGAGTTCCTTGAAATGAACTCAGGTTAGCAGGCTTGCCCAGAAAGCAATTTTAACCTCTCAGCCACCTCTTTGGCCTCATAACAATGATAATAATAATAACAATAATTTAAAATTGCTTATAAAGGGATAGGCCTAGTGGCTCAGACCTTTCATCCTAGATACTCAGCTGCCTCAGAAAGTTAGTGAGGCCTTGTCTGAAAACAAAAGGTACAGAGAAGCTGGGGATGTAGCTCAGTGACAGAGTGCTTGTCTGGCATGTGTGAGGCCCTGGGTTCAATCCCAAGTGCTAAATACTTTTTTTTTTTTTTTGGTTTTTCGAGACAGGGTTTCTCTGTGTAGCTTTGCACCTTTCCTGGAACTCACTTGGTAGCCCAGGCTGGCCTCGAACTCACAGAGATCCGCCTGGCTCTGCCTCCCGAGTGCTGGGATTAAAGGCGTGCGCCGCCACCGCCCGGCAAGTGCTAAATACTTTTAATTAAAGGTAGTACACACCTTTAATCCCAGTGCCCCAGAGGCAGAGACAGGCAGATCTCTGAGTTCCAGGCCATCCTGGGCTAATTGTGAGACCTCATCTCAATAACAACAACAACAGTAGCTCATGAAAATAAGAAGAGCTGGCATGGTGGTGTAGTTGAGAGGCACAGGCAGGACAATCCTTGCAAGTTGGAGGACAACCTGGGCTACATTGGGAGTTTCAGGTCAGCTTCTACATAGTGATCCTGCCCCTAGAAGCCTAAATAGATAAATAAGGCTCAGAGAAATTAAGTGACTCATTCAAGGTGACCCACTTAATAAACGAGGCTAGAGTTGAATGTCAAGTCCATCAGAACCTATCTGGTGGCCAAACCACCCCTCCATCTCCGCCCCAGTCTGGCCACAATGGGCAAAACTCCCAGGGTGGATGGCTGTGAAACTTCTTGTGGCCCTGTTTTGTTCCCTTGCTTCATTTTGTGGCTTTTCATTCTAGACTCTGGCTCTCATCCCATTCCCGAGGGCGCAGACCAGGCTGAGGACCAACCAGCAGGGGGCGCTATAATCCACTCCAGAACAGTCCTGAGGCACCAACAGTGGAGAATTTAGGTGCTGGCTCCCAAGAAGAGTGTCCCTAACAATACACCGGTACCCACCAGCTCATGACTCGCCCCTGTGGCCTGCTCACCAGATGAGCTGGGACACAGGGCTTTATCTTCGTGGTTCTGCTCTTCATGGTGGTGCAAGGGGAATACATCCCAGGGAAATGAAGTTCAGCACAAACCTTGATACCAAGTGTACAATTAACTGTCATTTTTAGCAAGGGAATTACTGTTCCAGACTTCTCCTCCACACTGGTGGTTGCTCTTTGCAGCAACACTTTTATACTTCAGATCTTTCCTATCGTGGAGCATTCTCCCACCACCTTCCAGCCAACACCTCAGGCAACTGCAAGGTGCTTGCTCCAGAACCTGTGGAGCTGAGGCAGGAGAATCTCCAAAAGTTCAAGGCTAGCTTGGCCTATATAGTATCTAAAAAAAAGAGAACCACGGGGAAGACCAAAAAGCAGTGTTGAGCTCCAGTTCAGCGGCAGAGTGTCCTTCTACCACGCATAAGCACTGGGTTGCGCTCCAGCTCAGCGGCAGAGTGTCCGTCTACCACGCATAAGCGCTGGGTTGAGCTCCAGCTCAGTGGCAGAGTGTCCGTCTACCATGCATAAGCACTGGGTTGCGCTCCAGCTCAGTGGCAGAGTGTCCATCTACCACGCATAAGCGCTAGGTTGAGCTCCAGCTCAGTGGCAGAGTGTCCATCTACCACGCATAAGCGCTAGGTTGAGCTCCAGCTCAGAGGCAGAGTGTCCGTCTACCACACATAAGCGCTGGGTTAAGCTCCAGCACTGTATGAACTAGGCATAGTAGCACAGCCTCCATCCCAGGGTTCAAGAGGGGAAGGCAGGAGGCTCATCAAGGTCATTCAGGACAACAAGAGCTGAGAGAAACCCTGTCTCACAGAAATGAACAAGGGCCAGTGAGATTGCCCAGTGGTTAAAGCATTTGCTGCAGGAGTCTCCTGAGCTCCATCCTCAGGACCCACAGTGGGGAGAGTAGATTCCTGAAAGAGGTCCTTTCCCTCCACACAGTGTCATGGATGCATGTGGGCACACACACAAATAAATCTTAAAAATTACAAAATACAAATAAAAACACAATAATAACAACAAAAACTCAAACTCAGGCCAGTAAGATGGCTCTGAGGGTAAAGGTGCTAGCCACCAAGGCCTATGACCTGAGTTTGAACCTGTATCCCACTTGGTAGGAATCAAAAATCAACTCCCATAATTTATCCTGTGATCTGCACACCCATGCCACAGCAATGTGCAGCTATACACATACAAACAAAGTAAATTTGTAAGCAAACAAAAAATTCGTAAATAAACAAATTAAAAAAAAAAAAACCTCAAATGTCAAGGTTCACAAGCACTGTGCCTTTGCTTGTGTGTAGACCAACCTGAAACTCAGCCATTACTGGCACTTACTGATACCTATGTGTGTTTTGTAAGTCCCTGGGGGTAAGAGATACCAAGCTAGGATTTTAAAACAACTTTGAGACCTCCCCACTCAGAAGGAGGCATGGCAACTGCGGTTCCCAAGAATCTACCAGCAGCATCCTTTGAAGGAAAGGCTGACCTTCAAACCCAAGGTCAGGCAAGAAACAGTAGGACCAGGACCAGCCCCCACAGTGTGACAGTGTTTCAGCCCCCTCATCCCAAGAAGGTAGGAACCCCAGGATGATGTCCTTATAGACAGGCTCAAAGCTATTAGCAGCTTGATATAGGTCACTGTGGCTAACTATGGCTAAAGATGCATCTACTCTTTCTCCTCCATACTGTGTTGTTTTGTTTTGTTCTTAAGACAGTTTCTCACATAGCCCAGGCTGGTCTTGAATTTGCTATGTAGCTAATGGTAACCTTGAACATCTGATCCTCTGCCTCCTTAGTGCTGGGATTATAGGCAAGTACTACAATGACTAGCTTTTTGGAGTGCTGGGAATCAAACCCAGGGCTTCTTCATTCATGCCAAGCAAGCACTCCACCACCCATCTACAGCTCTAGGCCTCCCTCCTCCTCCTCTTTAGCCAGGGTCTTGCTCTGTCAGCACAGGGCCTGGAACTTGCACTATGACCCAGAGGGGCCTTCACCTCCAGACTATCAGGATTACAGACACTTGTACCACTACACCCAGGTTCCTTCTTATCCTTGCAAGAGGCAGCTAGCTGATCACAAAGTATGGACCAAGTGCCCAGCATTAACTCTATCTGCCAGACAGAACTCAGAGCTGATCCTTGACTTTTCATGGCATCTCTTCTAGTTTCTTTTTCTCCTTAATCATTAAATCATACATAAGCCAGCTAAAACACAAGACACACCCCTATTCGGCATGGCCGCTCTTTCCCCCTCCTGCAGAATTTTGCGGTAAAACTTGAGCTTTACAAGAACATGCAACAGAAAGAATTAGGGAACTCAGGCAATCCAAAACCAGCTAAGTGATGGTTTCGCATTTTTAAAATATATATAATGTAAAGCAGTTCCGAGAAAAGTGAAGTCACAGCCTAGGTTGCTTATTCTCGGTTCTTAGAAAAGAGCATTTCAAAAGGGAAGCTGCGCTGGGCGGGCACACAGGCTGCCGCCAGAGCCGCGGTCTGGCGGGTGCTCGCTGATAAACTGACTTTGATTTGGCAGCCCGAGAGCTGAAGCCTCCGGATGCATTTTCATTTGGCCCTGTCAGGGAGGAAACGGCAGCCCCGACAGTGAGAGTTCTGAATGTGCAGAGAAACCGCAGGCTCGGCTCTGCGCTGGGGAGGCAGCTTCCAGCCACTGGCCACTGCAGTTTGGAGCACTCCTCCCCCACTGGCGGCGACCTCCAGCCAGCCCACACTTTTCCATCGGGTGTTATTCACCAGGAGTTAGGTGAGGACACGGCTGGGAAGCTGTCAGCGGCTTCCAGGTCTCCAGTGGGGACGCAGACTAGGCTTGTGCTACACACAGCTCAAGAGCTGCTCTGGGGTAAAGCAGTTTGGGGACACCATTTTACTAAGAATCCTAAAGCAGAGATCCTGTGGCCTGCATCAAAATTAAATTTCAGCCTGGGGTACAAGGGGTAGAGTGTTTGTCTGGCATGCAGGAACCAAGCCTGGAGTAGTGCACACCTGAACTCCAGCACCACAAAGTGCCCGCAGGGGGATCAGGGCTTCGAGATCACGCTCAGCTGCAGAGTTTGAGGCCAGCCTGGAATATGAGACTCTGTCTCAAAAGTAATTAATTAATTTTGGGCTGGAGCTATAGCTCAGCAATAGAGTCTGCCCAGCATGCCAGAGGCCCTGTGCTGAAAAATGTGTGTACAGGGTCTGTAATCCTGATAGTCTGGAGGTGAAGGCCCCTCTGGGTCATAGTGCAAGTTCCAGGCCCTGTGCTGACAGAGCAAGACCCTGGCTAAAGAGGAGGAGGAGGGAGGCCTAGAGCTGTAGATGGGTGGTGGAGTGCTTGCTTGGCATGAATGAAGAAGCCCTGGGTTTGATTCCCAGCACTCCAAAAAGCTAGTCATTGTAGTACTTGCCTATAATCCCAGCACTAAGGAGGCAGAGGATCAGATGTTCAAGGTTACCATTAGCATAGTGTAGTCTGTATGTGTCTGTGTTGTGTGTGTGTGTGTTGTCTCTCTGTGTGTGTGTGTGTGTGTGTGTGTGTGTGTGTGTGTGTGTGTGTTGTCTTCATCTGTGTATGTGTGTCTGTTGACTAAGTTCCAATACAATCAAAATAACTGACTGGGGCTGGAGAGATGGCTCAGCGGTTGAGAGCACTGGCTGCTCTTCCAGGAGACCCAGGTTCAATTCCCAGCACCCACGTGGCAGCTCACAACTGTCTGTAACTCCAGTTTTAGGGGATATGACACTTTCACACCAATGCACATAAAATAAAGTTCAATAAATTTTTTTTTTAAAAAAAGCAACAGATCAAATGTCCCAGGCAAGGGAGACCCTAAGGAGACACAATGACTAAATAGAATGTGGAATCCTGGGGAAAAAAGAAGAAATAAAGAAACCAGGATAGGGCTGGAGAGATGGCTCAGCCATTAAGGGCCAGGCTCAAAACCAAAAATATGAGAAACCAGAATAAACTATAGATGTGGCTACTAACTTCTAAGTATTAGCTCATTAATTAATTTGTTAATTAGTTTTAACATCCACACCATGCTAATGTAAGTAATTTTTGATAGGAACCTGGTATGTCTACAATTCAAGAAGTCCATTTTGATCCCAATACTATATAAACCAAGCTTAGTGGTGCACACCTATAATCTCAATACTCAGGAAGTCGAGGCTGGAGGATCAGGAGTTCCAGGACAGACTGGGCTGTAGACATCCTCCCTCACATGTAAATAAGGAGGCAACAAACAAATAAATCAAAAGAAGCAGGACTGTACTATTTTTGCAATTTTTCTGTAGCTCAAAAGATGCACATTAGAACTGGAGAGACAGCTTAGCAGTTAAGAGCACTTGCTGTTCTTCCAGAGGAACCGAGTTGGGTTCCCAGCACCACATTCGGTTGCTCAGACCTGCCTGTAACTCCAGCTCCAGACATTACAATGCCTTCTTTTAGACTTACATATGCACATAGACACACATGCGCACAATGATAATATTATAAAATGAAAATAAGTGGGGCAGTGGTGACACACGCCTTTAATCCCAGCACTGGGGAGGCAGAGGCAGGGGTATATCTGTGAGTTCAAGTTCAGATTGGTCTACAGAGTGAGTTCCAGGACAGCCAGGTCTACACAAAGAAACCCTGTCTCAGAAAAAATAAATAAATAAAGTAAAATAAACCGAACAACTTAGCCAGGCATGACGTAAGTCTGGCAGATTCTTAGACTAACCGTGGAGTCTACGTGCTTCCTGAGCTGCACTCCTAGCTGGGCTGCAAACTCTCCACACTAAACCTGTCTGAGAGCTGTACTGACAACAGAGACGTCACTCAGTGGGCCGGCGGGGTATGCGGACACACGCTGATAGACAGTGGAGCGCTGCAGGAGAAATGGATTTTACAGCAGCAAAAAGGCATGGCAGAGCCTGAGTGAACGGTCAGTGAAGACTCCATGGCAGGCCCAAGCGAGACAGTAGGAAGACAGGTGGCCGGCCATCTGGACTTTTAGGACAGTAACAGTCTTCTCTCTGATACCACGAAAGTCTTAAGGCCAGCACAGCTGATGAACAAGGATCCAGCAGAGCTGAGCCTCATGATGGCCACCTTTCATCCCACCTGCTGCATACTTGGGAGACTTTTAATATTGTACAATTTGGGAATATTGGGTTGATGGAAAACTCTTATGACTCACTTACGCCTTTCCCCAGGGGTAATGCTTCCAAGCTTCCCCAGGACAATCCTGAACATACTACCTCCCCCGCTTTTAGGGAGATAGTCTTATCTACTTGAAGGTCTTTCTTATGCTTTGGAGGTTGTGACACACACAAAGAAGCCAGAGGTCTCTTTATGAGGCTATGAGACATTTTTGAAACATCTGTCCCTGTACTTACTCAGGAACAAGACAGTCAAAACAAAGTAAACTTAAAAATGTCAACAAGATTCGGTGGGCTAGAGGAGTTGGTCACAGATCAGATTGCAAGTCTCTTTTTACTGTACACTCAGGCGATTACATGACATGTACAGCAACAAAGTTAGATTAGCTGAAGTTACCTCTGCTCTACACAGAGACTTACATTGATGAACAAAGCATAGAACAGAAAGATGACAAAAGAATGAGATGTCAGAACCTCCCTTTCTTAGAAAAGTCAGCACATGCCAAGTCACTGTGATGTCTTGTGATCAAAGAACAACAGAATGCCAGGACTAGACATATAAACAAATTCTACTAAAATATAAAATATAAACACTGTATTATGCCAGAATTTGAATAATAACTGCAGCAGCTTTGGCCTGAGACTTTTTTGGGGCCCCTCTGGCCATTAAGAGTTAATAATACACTGCTTGAGACATGGCAAAATGCCCAGGGTGGTTGAAGATTTTATTTTGGTCTATAGTGTCCTTGAAACAACCAAAGCAACCAGCCTAAGAACAGGCTGTCATATGCCTCTAGATTCTTAAAAATTGGGTTTTGGGGTTAATGAGTAACAATGATAACTCTGTTCATCAACGATGTCAAAACTTGAGGGAAAATGATTGAAAATGATAACTCTGTTCTGTCATAGTTTATTAATGATGACTAAAAGATGAGCAAGAAAAGGTGAAACACATGTCCAAAAACAAAAATGATATGCTCCATGTTTTGGAGCAACATGAATCTATCCCTGCTTACTAAATTTTGTATCAATAAATTTTGTATCAAAAGCACTCTAGCTGCTAGTCTTCAGGCTACAGGATTCCCCCGACTCTCCCTAGCTCTCCTTCCCCTGCCGACTCCATACATCCTCTGCAGGAACCTGTCCACCGCCAGGGATGGCTCCCAGCACCAGGGACCAAGATCCGTCCCCAGCGCCATTCATTATTACTGTTCTTAAGTCTTCTCATTGTTTTGCATTTATTTTTATTTATGTATATATGTGTAAGCATGTGAGTCTATATGCCATGTTGTGGGGATGTCCACAGAGGTCTGAAAGAGGCATCAGATTCCTGGGAACTACAGGGAGTTACAGAAGTTGTGAGCTGCCTGGATTGGGCTAACAAATGACCAGCACTCTATTCTAGCCTCCAAAGGCACCCCACACACATACATAACTAAAAATAAAACTCCAGAGGCCCCCACACACACATACATAACTAAAAATAAAACTCCAAAGGCACCCACAAACATACATAACTAAAAAAAAAAAAAATCTTTTTAAAAAAGGCATCAATGCAAGCAGGGCAGGAGGAGCCAGTCTGCAATCCAAGCTACTCTGAGGCAGAAGATGATAAACCTGAGACCGGCCTGAGCTACAAATTAGCTCAAAGCCTTGACACTTTTTCTATGGGCAGGGGGCAGGAACGTTCTAGATCACCCCTGGGTCCCTTCTCCTTCCCCCTCTGTCCCTTTCCTGCCAAGCGGCTCCTGAGTTTATCTGCTGGTAAGCACCATCTGATGCTCACGGCAATATAGGTTAGTCAGGGTGTGGGGGTGCCTGGGTGAGAGGTGTGGGCCTGGGATCGCAGCACTCAGGAGGCTGAGGCATTAGGACTGCCACATCTGGCTAGCCTTGTTTTAAGACACTGTCTTAAAATCAATGAGCTGGATGTCTAGATCAGTGATGGTGTTTGCCTAACACACACAAGGCCTTAGGTTCAATGGTGCTTATGGGACTTTCTGTTCAATTTTCCTGAAAACTTAAACCTGTTTTAAGAAATCATAGTTCAGGTTGGAGATGGGCCTCAGTTAGTAGAGAGTTTGCCCAGCATGCACAAAGCCCTGGTTCAATCTTCAGCACTGCAGAAAGCAAGCAGAGTGGTATACTCAGGAACTGGAGGTGGGAGGTCAGGAGTCAGGCCACCCTGAGCTACATAAGACCCTGTCTTTAAAACAAACAAACAAATAATCATGCTTATTTTTAAAAACTAGCCATACAAAATGTTACTAGTGGTAGACTATCAGTCATCTGGGCAAAGTGCTGCAGCAGTGTGGGAACATAATATGGACTGCCTTGGTCTTTACCATCCAAACATGAATCTAGCCTGGGTGATAGCAGAAAGCCAAAACCCAACATTGATGCAATCCCAACAGAAAGGCATTTCATGCAGAAGGGTCAGGACTCTAAGCCAGCAGACTATCCCTCCCTGGCTATCTCTCCACAAAAGTTTTGAAGCAGAAGTATTTGAAAAGTCTGTTTCCATCTTGGATTTTTAATTTCAACAAAGAATTCTGAGAATATTCCAACCATTCTCAGCAGCTGGTCTCACAATGTTTCAGGAATGAGCATTCTGGAGCAGAGAGAGCCCTGTCTGCAGGGCTGCTTGCTGGCACCCAGCAGCTGGGGATGGGGAGACAGGCCACAATGCTGTTCTGCCCTCCTAACTGCACTTTATCCCACTGGCAATAGCTGAAACTTAGATTTTGCATCTTAAAGCAGAAAGTGTTATCACTCGCCAAATCAGGAAACGGCAACATGAGATTTCCATGTGCTTTAGAGAGAGAAAAATGAACATAAATGACTAAAGGGGAAAAAGCCCAGAGCATCTGCTTCTCATCCACAAGCAGCCAAAGGTCTGGGCAGAGAGGAGGCGGAGTTAATGGAAGCTCCAGCTCCCAGGGTCCAGACGTCCAGCTCCACCAAGGCAAATCTCATCATGAAACTTGTGATGTCCCAGACCCACACGGTGGTAAAGTACTTCCAGGGAACGCTGCTCTCAGAGGCCCAGCTCTAAGGGATGTTTCTGTGTAAATCTTCCACCTCCAGTTCCCACATGCTTTCGTGGACAGGATTGTCAGAAAGATCCGTCATCTTCACAGCCTGTAGGCAGGGCTCAGGAGTACAGGCCTGAACCACACCCATCACCATCACATACTTTCCTGGGAAGAGAAGAAAAGGACGTGATGTTCATACTCACAAGGCAGGTGGAGACAGCTCACAAAGACCCTGACTTCAGGGCCTTGATCAGAGAAGGACAATGGAAACAAAAAGATTATCTAGGGCTTGGGGGCAGCAGTTCAGAGGCCAAGCTCATGCCTAGCACTCACTAGGTCCTAGGTTTGATCTTTAGCTCTACAAAATAAGAGGAAGAGGAGCTGGGGAGGGCCTAGCTGGTAAGGGTTTGCCATGCAAGCTAGAGGGCCTGAGTTCAGACCCCAGCACCCATGTTTGCATGACAGGGTGTACGCATATGTGATCAGTGTTAAGAAAATGGAGACAAGAGGATCCTTGGGGCTCTATGCCCAACCACCCTAACCCAGTTAGAGAGCTCCTGGTTCTGTAAGAGACCCTGTCTTAAAAAATAAGGTGAGGGCAATCAAGGAAGACACTTGATTTACATCTGCCTCTACATACACAGGCATGTGTGGGCACACCCCCTCACAAGAACATGCACACAATCCTGACAGTAGATACCAAAACAAAGGCAGTCAGGGACCAAAACAGATACATGTATGAACAATGAGATCAGCGCTTAACCTGGAGGATGACATCTGCATCTTATTGGCATCTGCTTTTCATATGCTAGACACAATAGGCAGGCTCACTCAGCAGTCATGCCCCTGGAACGCCAGCGACTCTGGATCCCACTGAGTTATAATTAGACACACCGCCCCAGGCAGGGGCGAAGACTCAAGCTTTGCTCTCAGTCTTGTTCATTGCTCAATGCCAGAGTGAGTGACTGGTCTCTGTTAGCAAGACGGGTCCTCCTGCAAAGCCACTTCCTGACAGCCGAAATGTAAATCCAATTTTCCCTCCACATTGCCAAAAAGAGTTAGGTCAGGCATCAGTACAGCCCTCCTCTCAACCACCCACAGCACACTGCGCTGTTGTTCCAATCCCTGCCACCCCCAGCTTTATCCCAAGCCACACAGGGAAACCAACAGAACAGGCTGCCACTGGATGATCTGACATATTATTAACCACAACTTCCCATTCCCTGAGGGAAGTGCCTCTCCTTGAAAGCGCAACTTGGCTAGTCATAAACCACACAAAATGCAATTGTGTAAAAAGTCCCTTGTCACAGCCGGAAAGGCATGCAGCCAGCCCCCTGCATGCCCGGCTTCCACCAGCAAGGATGAGTTTGCACACAAGCCAAGCCCTGAGGCTGCCCATCCCTCCCATGTTTTCCCTGACAGGGTCCACAGAAAGATCTCTGGATCTAACTCGAGGTCCCATACTGGCTGTCCTCTGTACATGGCCCCAACTGGTGATGAAGACAAAACCCTTAGAATTACAAGGCGGAAGACCAGGTGAGGCCAACAGACCTGCTCTGTGGAACCTGGAGGCAGAAGACATTCCACAACACCCTGGGACCAGTGCTGAGCCCGTCACCCGTGTCCCTCTCCAGGTAGCTGTCTGTGACATCCTCCATTTCTTCCCCACTGGACCCTGCCCAAGATCAAGCCTTAGCCTTCTCCTGTTTGGGCTACTGCAGCAGCTCTGGCCTGTGTCCTCCCAACCACTGACAGCGCTCCTGCCCAAGAGTCTTCCCATCATAGCACAGTAAGCAACACGCCATCTGCAGAATGAGGACTGGGGGCAGAGTTCCTACTTCACTGTATCTTCAGAGCCTGGAGAGAAACTGCTGGATGCCCTACAGGCAGGGCAGGGGCCAGGCAACCGCAAACCAGCAGGCATCAAGGTCATTTAGTGTGGACAGGTCCTTCCCAAACTACAGCCTTTCAGAGCTACCCCCTGGGGCCCTGCTCCCTGCCTCCTGGCCTTTGCTGCCCCCTGGGGCCCTGTTCCCTCCTCCTGGCCTTTGCTGCCCCCTGGGGCCCTGTTCCCTCCTCCTGGCCTTTGCACAGCTGTTCAAAGGAGTTGACAATCCACTACTTTACAGACACAGACTGTCCCAATTCTGACACTGAACATCCTGAGTCCCAACAACCCGAGAGGGCTAGTCCCTACAGATAACTACAATGCAGTTCTCAGGGCTTACCTGATCCCCTTGAGCCTTGAACATGTATCCTTCTTCTGTGCCTAGTTCTGTATCTACTGGCCCCAAATAAATACCAGATGAACCAACAGCCAGATGGACAGAAGTCTATCTATGCTCTGCAGCTGGAGGTCTCCTGAGGTTAGCAGAGGCTAACACATGGCATGCTTTTGTAGGGACTTTTCTACTTCACAAACACCGAGGCAGGTACCGTGAGCACCACTCAAACAGAAGAAAGAGGAGTTGCCACCCCTGTACACACACCCTAGGTGTGCATCTACACTGGTACCCTGTGTTTTAGTGGCCTGTTTACCTCCCTGGTTCCTGGTGAGATAATTAATGAGGAAGAGGAAAGAGCATGAGCCCTGCCCGTGGGCATACAGGCTAGAAGGTGAGGCCAGCAGGCTCAGTCCAACACAGGGACACCTGCTGGGTGCCAGGCTTGAGACACTGGCTGACCTCAAGGGACATTGCCTAGGCTAGGACACCAAACACCATGGAATGCGAGCAAAGCCAAAGCTATGGCAAAGGGCAGTCAACTTTTTCTGTAAAGGACCAGACTATATAAATCAGGCTTTGGTGGGTCATCTCTGTCACAACTCCTGGACTATATCATTACAGTGAAACAGTGACCCTAATCTTTTGTAAATTACAAATGCATTTCACTTTAATACAACTTCACTTGCAGATGCTGATTCTGAACTGCATATCCTTTTCCCACATTGTGATCAAAAGGTAAAACACAAGCCAGGTATCAGGCACATGCCTTTAATCCCAGGGCTCAGGAGGCACAGGCGAGAGGATCTCTGAGTTCAAGACTATCCTGGTCTACATAGTGAGCTCCAGGCCACCCAAGGCTACATAGCGAGACCCTGTCTCAAAACAAAACAAACGATAGCGAAACCTGGGCCAGTGTCTGCTGCCAAGGCTGGCACTCTGAGTTCAGTCCCTGGAATCCACATGGTGGAAGGAGAGAACCGACTCCAAACTGTCTTCTGGTCTCCACCTAAGTATTATGGCACACCCACATGCACACATATAACCTTACTCAGAATAAGTAAGAGGTAATCAAAATAGTTTTAAAGAGCCACGCATATGTGACAGTCAAAGTTACACTTTAAGTTTTAATTAATATATCCATGAAACATAAACGCCTCTGATCTGCAAGTGCCTTGCCCAAGGACAGAGAGTTCCTGTTGTTTATGGAGACAACAAGCCACATATTTTTCACTCCCCAAGTATGTTTGACCCATCTGCACTGGATGTGCTTGATCACATATGGGCGGCAGGTTCACAGGCAGGAAATACGTCAGGATGTATGCTTGCTTGCCCCTGATTGGATCTGATGGGAAATACTTAAGTAAACCATGACTCAGGGCCATCTTCTGGAAGTCTGAAGATGGTCCTGGCCGGAGTCCATCCACCTGGCCAGTATTTAATTAAAGCTTCTTTCAAATTTGGCTTTGAATTGTGGTAGTGGTCTTATTCTCCATCAGTAGGATTAACACATGGTGGTACACGCCTTTAATCCCAGCACTCAGGAGGTAGAGGTAGGCGGATCTCTGTGAGTTTGAGGCTAGCCTGGTCTACAGAGTGAGACAGCCAGGGCTACACAGAGAAATCTGCCACAAACAAAACAAAACAGCCAGGCGGTGGTGGCGCACGCCTTTAATCCCAGCACTCGGGAGGCAGAGGCAGGTGGATCTCTGTGAGTTCGAGGCCAGCCTGGTCTCCAAAGCGAGTTCCAGGAAAGGCACAAAGCTACACAGAGAAACCCTGTCTCAAAAAACTGAGAAAAAAAAAAACCAAAACAAAACAAACGAAAAGTTTTAAAATGTAAAAGCTGGGTCTGGAGACAGAGCTCAGTGGTAAGGCACTGAGCCTGATTCCCAGCTTTGTGTGTGTGTGTGTGTGTGTGTGTGTGTGTGTGTGTG
>CABHPP010080880.1:0-29939 GCA_902168425.1 Peromyscus attwateri | reverse complement strand
CACACACACACACACACACACACACACACACACACACAAATAAATCCCCAACTGTAAATTCAATTATCCTAGCACCCATTTACAAACAAGAATCCACATTCTACAAAGATAAACGATTTGACCAGTTCCAGGTAACCCTTTTGTTCATTTGGTTTCTTCATTTGTAGAATTCCGTGTGTGTGTGTGTGTGTGTGTGTGTGTGTGTGTGTGTGTGTGTTTGTGTGTGTGTGTGTGTGTCTGTGTGTGTGTGTGTGTTTGTGTGTGTGTGTAATATACATAGGTATCTATGTGTAGGTGAATATGCATGTACAGAGACCAGAGAAAAATATTAGGTTTCCTGCTCTAACTTTCTATCTTACTCCCTTCAGACAAGATTTCTCACCAGCATGAGAGCTGGACTGGTGGCCATCAAGCCCCATGCATGATCTCGTCTTCCTCCAGCCCCATAGCCCTGGGGTTACCAGTTCGCACAACCATATCTACCTAGCTTTTCTCATTGGTTCAGGGGTTTGAACTCGGGTTTTTATACTTGCTTCCCAAGTACTCTTACCACTATGCCATCACCCCAGGCCATTTCCAGGTGTTTTGAAAGCAAAATAAAAGAATCATAATCAAATCTAGTTACCCGATTTCCAAATCACAGACATCTCAAGCTAGGTGTGCATCTGCCCACTAAAGTCAATAGTAATAGCACTGATATAGAGGATAAATAAAGACGGCACAGTGTCCTACAACATCAATTAAAATCTTAAGACATTTTTGTACCTAAAAAGAACACTGACATATTACGATGTGGAAGGCAAACTTTCCTTACTATGTAGTTACAAAGAAATTCAGAATGTGTGGTGGACTGCTTCAGACAACGCCACTAGACCCCTGAGGCCTCTCCTGTTTGCTTCTGAGGAAACATGTAAGACACATTGCCCCTCTCTATGCCATAAATGGCCATTATAAAATGCCAAGTAGAGCCATTATTCGAGCCCATTACCGGAAATCTGTCTGCAAACTCTGTTCAGATGCAATAATGATTTAGGCAGGTCAGACTTCCCAGAAATGAAGAAAAGTGCTGAAAATAAATAGAAGACGATAAATCTCTTAATGGTACAAAGGGGAAAAATAAAGTGATTATGTTTTATCTGGCAAACATATCATGGTCACTGTTTTTGGTAATTCTCATTTTTTCCTTTCTGTAGAAAAGCGTTTAACATTGAAGAAAAGTCAGATTATAGTTTAGAACACAATGGCCCAGTTTAAGCTTCATCTAGGCTATAGAAAGCAGCCATTTGCAGAAACCTGCGGGTCAATGGTCACTTTTATGAGCCCACAATGTAAATTATGTGAGCTCCTCATGCTACGAAACATTTAAGTTAATTCCCCTATCTATGAGGGCCCTGAGGGAATTAGTCTCAGATGGAAAAAGGGCAGGAAACAAATGAGTCTCTTATCTAATTATATCTTAATCCAACATCAAATGCAGAGCTCTAGCCAAGCTAGTCTGAGACAGTTAGCTGGCCCCAAAGCCAATGATGGGTCACACCACCCTCCAACCGTAAGACACAAGGCTTACGAACCGGCCACTCTTGGCATAGCTGAATACATGTCAAATCAAAGAAGAAATAATGTGCATGCATTCCGTGGCATGTACAAAAAGATTGAAAACAACAAAAAAAGGCTTAATATTTATGGCCCCTATCTGCTCTTACAAGTGAACTTCCCAATGTCCTGAAATAGGGTGAGTTTGATTACCAATTTCTCCTATGTGATGTTAGAACAATTTTAAATTGAGGATAGAATTTTTTCATATAATATACTCTGATAATGAATTTCCCCCATAAAAGCTGGGATAAAGGGATGGGCAGAAAGGTAGAATGCCATGAAGGAAATATTTACAAGCACAAATTTAGGTTCTACAGAGAGAAGAAGGAGGAATGAGGAAAATGCACAGTATTTGGAGATACTATATGGTCTGGTCCCCTCCCCCTTTCTTACACTGGCTTCTATCCCATATTTTTAACTAAGGGAAAAGTTCAGCAACAAATTAAAGACTGCATACATTGGAGTTTATGTGAGATTCTAGGCATGGTCAGTACTACCCTGGGATTGAGGGAAATGAGCTAATACGGAACTTGGGAGAGACAAGAGAAGCATTCTTATCTAGCCTGCACTATACCTATCTTGAAGGTGTTCAGGTACCACAGCAATGATTCTTATAGATGATGGCTGTGTGCAGAGGCATAGGATATTGTCAAAGAAGACATATGTTGAAATAATCATGATTGTTTGGGGCAAGGTAAATGCAGTAGACAGTTCATGGCTAGTTCCTGAACCTGAGTGATATCCCTTCAGATGTTAGAGAAAAATCTTTGAGAGAGCCTGTGAGAACCACAAATAATAATGAACATGTGCATATTATTTTATAATTTAAAAGCCATGCTTTCATACCCCATTAGTTTCTAACAATATTTCTAATAGCCTGATATGGCAGAATGATTAGTATTTGCATTTTGAATATGAGAAAGCTGAATCTCAAGTTTAAGAAAGCTGCCCAAGGTCATTCATCTGGTAAGCATCAAGGTTAGGAACTCAAAAACAGAACTTCTGGCTCTAAATTTGGAGCTTTTCCCATTGGAATATATTGCCAGTTTGGAATCATGATAGCTTAGTTGATCCGCCCTCATGAAAAATATTTATCAACACTTACTTAACAGGGCACTTGGAAGAATGAATTTCTGAAGTTGCAAAAACCACAGCAGTGGGTTACAGAGAGGACTCAGAAGTTAAGAGCACTTGCTGCTCTTTCAGAGGACCAGAGCTCCATTTTCAGCACTCATGTGAGGTGCCTTATAACTCTAGCTCCAGGGTTAGATACTGTGTTGCAGCCTCTGAAGGCATGTGCACACACTCAAATCATACACAAATACACAGGAATAAAAATAAAATCATTCTTAAAAAATGACAGTGCTAGCCATAGCCCAAATCTCAGGAGGCCATGGCCTGGTTTTGTTTTATTTTTTTAAGAGGATAGGAAAACCTGCCAGGGCTTTATGTCTGTGGGCACCCTTCTACAAAGCACAGGACTTTAGTAAGGCTAGCAGAAAAGAGAGTGTCCCAATTCAGAATACAAGGTGTCTTGTGCTTTCGGGTCGTTCGTTTCCTTTCATGCAGTACCTATGCAGAATATGTAGGATGAAAGTGGGTTTTCTTTCAGGATAAAGACATTAACTTACTGTGTTAGCAAAGTGTTCCACTTTGACCACTGTGAGCCTACATCTTTGTCCTGGACTCTTAAGTATGATAATAAGCAGGAGACAAACAACTTTCTCTTCATATAGCCAGATAGTAAATTATTTTAGTCATGGAGGCCGTATGCTTTTCCTCCCAAAGAGTCCAATCTTTCATTGCAATAGGAAAACAGCTACAGACATGTAGACACATGGCTATGCTCCCATGAAACCTTATTTACAAAAGAGTCGGAGGGTGGGTTTGGCTCAAAACTCCTGTTCTTTCAGATATTGAATTGGGATAAAATCACATCCATATAGCCATGGGAAGCCTTGGGTAATCTTACCTCAATTTCTAAGTGATGCTGGGCCTTAGAACATGGTATCTGTCATATAGGCTGTTGGCTATCAACTTCAATGGCGTTAGTGTGCTTTTTGCACACGCATTGTGGTGGTGTGAATAAGAGTGGGACTATTTGAAAGGATTAGGAAGTGTGGCCTTGTTGAAGGAAATGTGTCACTGGGGGTGGCTTTTGAGGTTTCAAAAGTCCATGCCAAGCCCAGAGTCTCTCTTTCTCTCTCTCTCTCTCATTTCTGCTCCCTGTGGTCAGGATGTAGCTCTCAGCTACTTCTCCAGCACTATGTCTGATTGCATGCCACCATGCTTCCCACCATGATAATTGACTACACCTCTAAAATTGTAAGCAAGCCCTAATTGAATGGTTTTTATTATAAGAGTTGCCATGACCATGGTGTCTCTTCACAGCAATAGAACATTAACCAAGACACCTCCCCCATAAGAAACATGTTTCTCTACTTGGTAATGAATCATAATTAAGAACATTATTTTTCAATACTCTCTATGGAATGGCCCATTTCAGATATTTTTTTCAGGTTTGGTATTAGAATGCACTTTCCCCAGCATAAAGCTTGAATGTATTCATCTATCAGATGAGTCAATGTCTATTAAATATACATCAATATCACTGCAAAGGTTTTAATACAGTTTTATGTTGAATCTCAGTAGCTTTATGTCTACCACACTGTTCTCCCCTGTGCCTTCTATCTTTCTCGTTTCTATTGCATTAATCTTTTTTAAAGTTTTTCTTCAAATGTTTTATTTTAAAAGATGAAAGAATCCCAAACTGCGCATGTGACCCCACAAACATTTTTATTCCCCTCAAAGAGATGAAGTCAACTAAGGTATGCAGACTATTCTCTCTCTACTTGGCAAGTTGGTTCTTGCCAGATGAAGTGAAGAGAAAGAGGATCTTGATGAGAAGGAAGGTGAAGGGAGACTTCCTATCAGAGATAGAAATCTCTAAACATTGTTGTAATTTAAAAGGATATCATTGGCTCTGAGCTAGACAAATGATCAACAGAATGGGTAAGGATACCAGGAAACATAAGCAAGTAAAATTTACATGCAAAGTTTGGTGACAAAAAATTATTGAGTGATTAAAGAATAGACCATACGTTGGTACTCACACCATATTTGAAACTGAAATGTCAGTGAACATGCTACTCCTATCTTTAATAATATTTGTAAAACACTTACATACACATAAAATTACCATCTTGCCATCAGACAGACAGTTATTTCTGGAAGGGAAAGGCTAAAGTGAGGCAAAGGAACCAGTTAACAGGGCTTTAGGCTTATCTAAAATACTTATACTGACCACGAAAATTATAAAGAAAACATGCTAAATGGCCTTGTTTACAACCAAGGGAAGGATTCTGCTCCATCGTGTTTTGTACATTTTAAATTTTAAAACAATCAATGATTTTTTTCAAAGCATCTTAAAGATTAAAATATCCTAGAAAGAAAATTAAACAAACAATGGCCCACCAAAGTATTTCTTCTTTTAATTCCTTTCTCTGAAACTTTTATGGAAAAATCTATATTGCAAGTAGATTTAGGTATTCAAATACAAATTATATATGCAGTTAGTTGAAGTGCTTAAGAAATTAAAAAGGACAAACCAGAAACTCAAATACAATGGACAGAGTGGGAAGCGGTTATGATTAAAATATAGTAATTAAATGCTTATGTTTATGAACTGACATGTGTAATACAAATCAATTGTTACTCCAAAGCCAATCGCTAGCTGTCAGAAAAGACCACCCCATACTGCCATTCATAGGAATGCTCTTAATGAAAGGATGTGAGGTAAGTGCCATTAAAACTCCAAATCAATAAGCTCCACTCACAAATAAAGAATTTACAATTCGCTTTTACTTGCATCAACTTAATTAAAGTATTTATACAATAAAACTTGCCATGGCTCATTTTAGCTATAATGCTTGGTAAGTTTTGACTGAGGTGTATGGTAACACAACCATAACCAAAATAAAAACCTAAGATTTTCCATGAGCAGAAATGTCTACCCGTATTTCTTTACAGCTAAATTCTTTATCAGTCCCTGGCTTCTGACATCTGTTAATCTTCTTTTGTCACAACTGATCTGCCTGACAAAAAAAAAAAAAAAAAATTCCTGTAAGTATAAGTTTGTGGCATACACCATTTCTTCTTTCTTTTAGCATAATGCTTGGGAGACTCAATAATATTGTTCTTTATAGCACTAATATATTCCTCTTTACCCCTTAAGTATTTCGCTATTTAACTAGACTGCAGTATAAAATTCATTAGTCTTAAGAATGAATGGATCAGCTAATGCAAAGTCTCACCACAGTGACTGCAATGGTCTGGCGATTTCCAATCTGATGAATGAAACAGTAGGAAAAGAAGACATAGAAGAAATGGGCTTAGAAGACAGAAACAACCTTCCCAAATATTTTAATTAAGAATATCAGAGACATGAAAATTGCTTTTTTAACACAAGAAGAAAATTCAAGGAAAAGATAATTAGTAAGAAATCATTCTTGAAGTTTAAAATATCAATTTTTTATTAAAAGACAAAAATTCAAAATAAATGAAATTTCCAAGAGCTAAACTAGGAAAACACAGATATGGAATGGCCAATTAATGAAGTTTAACATTCCATGAACATGGATGAAAGAAGGAAAAGATGGGGGATGTAGGAAAATTACAATTAAGTGGCACAGGAGTGAGGCGTAGAGGAAACCCATCTACACTGGAAAAGAGGCATGTGTATATAGGAGAGTGACTAAACACACATCTATATCACACACTTCCCTGGGAATTCCAGAACACTGAGCTGGAAAAGGAATATACAAGCACTAGAAAAGTTAATTAATTAATTAAAAGGCCAGGGGTGTGGCGGGGGGCGGGGGTGGAACTCTCTAGAATTCTCACCAGCAAGACTATCTTCAAAGTCCAGAGGGAACGAGAAGCCACTAGCCAAGCACTGTGAAGTCAATCAAGATGATAGCCAAAGTCTATTAGCATGAATGTATAGATATTAATAAGCAGAACAATCAAACTGGCATGTTCTTTCTGATACTCCCATTCTGAAATGTGCTCTAGCAATGAAAGAAGAGGAGGGGCAGAGGAGATTAATTTCAAACAAGGAAGACAAAGTTATCTCCCAGAAAAGTCATCCTAAGTTCTTAGGATGAAGCCATAAAACACATTCGCCATTAAAAGAGGAGTATTGACGACCTTGCAAAAAAATATGACAGAGCATTTGAGATGAACATTTGAAAATAATTAAAATCTGTGGCTAGTAACTTGGAAAACCGGACCCAGCTAGAAACTTGAGGGAAACAAAACTCTTTGTAAGAAAAACAGGCAATCATGGTATACTATTTAGTTTAGCAGCAAACAATATTTATGAAGCAGGATGACATAATAACCCATTATTATTTAACATGATTAAAACACCATCAAACAGCAAGAAATCAATAAATACTATACCAAGACAGAACAAGCAAGCCACCAAGCTGTGTGAGCGACTACTGAGAAGGAGCAATTAAGAGTTAAAAGCGGCATTGGTATGTAAAAAAACACCCTCCCAGCATCCCCCACGTTTCAGTACAATTCTTTTGATATTGCTTGATTTTTAAATGTAAATACACTACTGATGAAAATTCAAACACCAAACCATTTTAGATTAACCTTAGTTTCACAGCCACACCAACAATCAGGGCAAAAGGAATATGACTTTATAGAAATTTCAAAATAGCCTTTAGTGTTAACAGTCATGTTCATAGTAACAAGTATTGATTGGGTGTTTCTGTTTGCCAGGTCCAATTCTAAGTGCTTTCTGAAATACAAAGCCAAAGAAAATCTGCTCTTTTTTTTTTCTTCTGTTTCTGCCTTCATCCAGGCCTATCCACCCATCTCTGCACATACTAACCACCAATCCCCACGAACTACCTACTCTCCCTTTCCCAGTTTATTTGATGCAGAATTTTTTCAAATTAGCTTTCCTAAAACAGTAGTTTGAGTTGATTGTACCCCTATTTTTAAAAACATGCCATGTCTGTAGTGTATCTAGTGAATCTGCCATAAACCCCAATAAATCTCTGCTGGGTTTCTCTGTGAATTATCTCGCCTGCACATTTCCAGGGAATTTCCTCAAACCAGTCCTTTCATCATTATAGGAAATATTCATTGGTTACATTTGCCCAACATGCTCGCTGAGCTGTCATACCTTGAATATAAAACGCTTCCTCATCCACTACGTTCACTCCTCAAGATCTCCAAAGGACAGGTAGATGCCCCGTCTCTGCCTAAATTGTCATCCTCAGTCACAGAAGGTACTTCTCCTTCAGCTGCGCAATGCTCTATTTCTTTGTTTGAACCTCACACATTCTGGACAATGTCCACCATCTAGTCGGCGCCACCTACTCTTGCACACATTTCTCATCTGAGTTCTCGCCTACCCCTTCCTACTCAAGTGAAATGCCTTGGACCCTAGCTGCTCCCATTGACAACCCAAATAGCGGCCTCTCTCCATGGTTCCCGTTCTCCCTGGCCTGGGCTGACTGCTTTGGCTCTTCTTCTTTCAGCCCTAGGCCAGGCACTGTTGTTACAGTCTTGTGATCGCTTTCCTTGTCTCTTGATCATATCGGAACATCTGTAAGCACGCTCATCCGTACATTTGGGGGCATGTGAAGTATGAGCTACTCTATGAATGCCACCAAGAAGAAAAGCTAGATGAGCCATCTGGGGTGAATTCTCTGGGCCACCAGGATGTTGGCCCATATGATATTCATCTGTCCCTTGTCTTCTATCCTAATGTATGCCTGCTTTGTCCCAGACCTTGGGCATTCTGAGTAAGGAGAACACACTGGATTCATTTTTATCTAGGTGTTTAGAAAATTAATCTTACTGTGTCTATTCTATATTCCCCACAAAGATCTGGTCCTGGGCACTTCCTGGATGACAGAGGACTTTGACAGGCACTTTCTGTTCATAGATGTCACTGTGATCAGGACCACTGAGAGAGTACAGCCCTGACGGCAGTGGACAAAGGGAGAACAGAGAAGATTCTGAAGATGAGAGCACTTTGAACCCGAGATGTGCAAACCCAGAAGCATTTTGAGATTGGCATCATGTCTTGAACTAGTTTTCAAAGGAATCAGACTTGGCCAAACTCAAAGAGAACTTTGCCAAGCACTTTTCCCCTTAATTTTTAAACCCATGTGTATTTTAAGGGAAATTCAATCCATATGGTTCTGATTCATTTACACTTAACTCATCAAAATGTTGTTTTGTAAGAGTTATTTGATGTCCCAGTCTTTTGAGCTTTTGTAAAGAAATGGTTTCCCTCCTTAGAAATAGAAACTCTCTTTGGGCAAGTCACACACACACACACACACACACACACACACACACACACATACACACACACACACACACACACCCCGATCCCTGAAAAGTTTAATGTCACTGCAAACCTCAAGGCGCACAAGGTTCCAGTGATGTCTTTCTGGTCTGATGGGACTTCCATCTCTGTAGAAATCTCAGGGATTTTGACAATAAGGCACAGAATTGCACAAGGATGGAGGTCTGACAAAACTGTAAGACAAGGAGAAGTAAAAGCTCCAAAAAGGGAGAAGTGCATGTGAAGGTTGGTGGAAAGATGAGAGCAAGCTATAAATCAAACACCAGAAACAGACAAAAAGAATAAATGAGCAAAATTTCTGTGTACAGAAGTCCAAAGATAAGGCCGGGAAAGAGGAAAACATTCCCGGAACACATCTATCAGAACTCCAGGATCCTGATTGAGAGAAGCAAATGCTTTGGCCATTAGGGAAGCAATTACCAAAACATGTACCCAATTCTTCTGATTAGAGTGTGTTCTTGAGCAGTGGCAGCTCTTACTACTCACTCTACAGGGTTGCTTGCTCTACTTCGGTCGCTAAGGTTGGTGCCACCCATGCTGACTTCTTTAGGCTTTGCACTTTTCTTCTCCCATCTTCATTGTTGAACTTCTACATATGCAGTCAGAAACATCAGCCTCCAAAGTGTCAGGGAAGTGACACTAACATGCCCCGCAAGTCTTCACATCGATGCCCACAAAGCCAAGCCAAGTCAGAGTCCTACATCTCCAGTTTCTTCTTGGTAAAACACCTACTTAAGATGCTATAAAAGCAATAAAACACAAGAAAGCATAAAGCACTGTGCATAGACAAGGAGGAAATGAAATGAAAGCCTTTCTAAAGAGAGTTTATATGAACAACAAGCACTCCAAATGTGGGAGAAAATTTGGATACAATTTTCTGAATTTATAGGGGAAAGGATGCAAGGAGACGAGGAGCGAGGCAAGCAAACAACAAAACCAGGCCAAAGTTCTGTCAACACAATTACCTATGTTTACCAGTTGAAACAAAGGCAGGGCCTCTAAGGGCAGGTGAATGTTATCAAAGCACACTCTGTGCATGTATGGAAACTCATTATTTTCTAAAATATTCATATATACGAATAAAAAAGTGAAATGAAGAAGGAGGTGGAGGAGGAGGAAGAGAAGGTGAGGTGGGAGAGAAGGAGCTGGTAGTGCTTCCAACAGTGATGGGACAGAGGGAAATTGTAAGTTCAAGGCCAGTGTGGGCTGCATAGTAATACTCTCAGAAGGAAAGAAAGAGGGGGAAGGAATTATGGAAGTCTGCTTTTTCTTTAAAAGCAACTTCAACTAGGAAGACTAAAGTAAGGACAATTCAAGCTTGAAGAAGCTTGCTCGTGAAAATGTGAGAGATCTTTCACAGCTATCCTCAAAGCATGGTAAATGAGGAAGATACTCCTACTTGGGAGCAAAAATTAGGAAATGTTTTCAGATGTTCACTACAACACGGAATGACTCAATTCTATTATCTGCCCTGTCAAAAGCAATGGAAGTATTGATCTGTTTTTATTCCCCACCCCAAATATTAATTCCTTTAGGTCAGGGTATTGGTTCCTTTCTTTGTGTCCAGAGAATCTGATGCATGCTTAACATTTAACTCATACTTAGCGAGTATTTGTGGAACAGAGTTAATGAGCCTACTTAGGAGACAAGTGCCATAGGATATTTCCATCTCTGCTAATTCTTTCCTTGTATATTCAGTCTCCACCAAGCAAATTGGAGGCCATACCATCTCCCTTCAAAGCCAATAATAATTAAATCAGAATATCTATTCATCTGTTGTCGTCTTGGGGACAACAACCACATACCTTATCTAGTCTCTTGCTCTTTCTTTAATTCCGACCCACTCTTTTCAGAAATGAGTGGACATTGTTAGGGTCTAACTAATCCTTTCTGGACCTGCTTCTCCATCACCACTGAGCTGCCTCATCCTATGTCTGGCTAGTTTTGTGTTTGTTGGTTGGTTAGTTGGTTGGTTTCTTTCTTTCTTTTCTTCTTCCTTCCTCCCTCTTTTTCTTTCTTTCTTTTTCTTTCTTTCTTTCTTTCTTTCTTTCTTCCTTCCTTCCTTCCTTTCTTTCTTTCTTTGTTTTTTGTTCTGAAGTTTCTCATTTGTTTGGTTTGGTTTTGGTTTATTTGTTTTTGTCAACTTGATATAACCAAGACTTACTTAGGAAAAAGAAATCTGAGCTGAGGAACTTCGCAGATGCAATTTGTTTATGGCCATTTGTCTAGATCATTGGTTGAAATGGGAGGGCCCAGCATGCTGTGGGTGGTGCCACCGCTGGGCATGTGCTCCTGAATTATAAAAAAAAGCAGGATGTGCATGAGCTGGAGAAAGCAAGCCAGTAAGCAGCATCCCTCCCTCCCAGGTCTCTGCTTCGAGCCCTGACTCCCAGTCCTGCCCTGAGTTCCTGCTCTGACTTCCCTCAGTAATAAAAGATACCCGGAAGTGTCAGCTGAGATAAACTTTTCACTCTCCAAGTTGATCGTGGTCAGAATATTTTATCACAGCAACAGAAAAGCAAACTCTAACACACTAGACATTTTGTCGCTCTCTGTCTTGGATTTTGTGCCAGTCTCGAATTGAGCCACATTTACACTCGCCTGCGCCTCCACCCCATCATCCTTAAGTGTTTCGCAAGTTCTGTTTCTGTTTTTTTGACATTGTTTCCTCAGCTGTCTAGCATGCTCTAAACCCAGCCCATGTGGATGATGTCTGTGAGGCAATGCCACCCAGCAGCAGTCACTGGGCTGCTCTGAAAGGGATGCTTGCCTCCTGACACAGAAAAATCACAGCCAGAACCATTGGGAAAGGGAACACACAGTGGGCTATAGGTCAAGCCAAGCTAGGAGTTTCCTTTTTGTTCTTTTCTAGTTAGTAATTTCAAAAAGAGAGTGTAAGTATGTACTGATGTAAACAAGCATTTAGAGTCATAAAAAAAATGCAGAATCCACAAAAGCCTTCCAAGAATGATGTTCAAAATGTGATTGGAGATGAAATTCCCGAGAATCTGATGGCATCCAGGAACCCTGACCATGCAAAGTTATCATAATTTTAGAACGTGGGCTGCATATTTACAGCTTGGCTTTAGTGGTCAACTAAGCAAACTTATGCCTTCTGTAAGTGATGGAAAACACAGCATGTTAATGTCAATGACATCTAAACTGTCTTCAAATACTATGATTAAAAAAATACTAATAATATGAGAAGTACATTTGTGAACGCTCGCCATATGTCAGGATCTATACCAAGTGCTTTGTCTGTGCTTTTAAAAGATTTCTTATGACAAAACTGTCGGTTTGGCATCACAATAGCCTCTCAATAAGACAGTAATATAGATGAGGTAATTGAACCCTGGGAAAACAGTGTGCCATTAAGAGAGTTACACAGTGTGCTAGAGAGCTAATATCAAACAAAAACTGTCTGCCTCTGTGGCAAGATAGGTGACATTATGATGCCCAAGTACCATTTGAATATTGCCATACCAACACTAAAAGTGCCTCATGAGTGATGGTCATGGGTGCCAGAGCAACCACTATTCCAATGTTTCTAATCATTTTTCATGGGAATGAGTAAAGCTCTGAGGATCTCAAGGCAGTTATGGAAGTGATATGGCCCAGAAAAAAAAAAAGATATGCCCATCTACTAACATCTCATTGGCCAGAATGAATCACATGGGAAAGAAAGGACATAAGAATTACAATCTTACCAGGTGGCAAGTATCAGAAAATTGACTTATTACTCAAAACTCAAAAGCCACACTATTCACCAAAAGTTCTACACACCATCACCCTAAGAAATGAAATGTCTTTTAGTCATGAGTATTTATAACCATAATACAATCACAGTATGGGGATTAATCCCTGCCAAATGCCATTGCTCGATGTCTGGTCCCGTGTACATCAAGTTTTATATCATGACCTATTTGGGACGTTGAAATTGGTCTAGATTCCAGATGCCTGCTCATGACCCATCTTTAAAAACATAATAAATCTCAGTGTAAGGTTTAAGTGGGGAGGCAGTTTTAAAGGTCATCAAATCTGAATTCTGTTGCCTGCTGATCTTTGCCTTCCTTTTCTGGGGAAAAGGGGGTACATTTTAAAATAAGCATACCATTTGTTGTACTACCACAATTCATTAAAACAGAGCTCCCAAGTCCCCCTTTTACTATCCAAATGGTTCCAATCTGGAAGTGTGAACTAATAGAGGAACCTTTCTTTGGACTTTTATGTCCTCAAATATCTGAGGATGGTTCTTTCTGGTTTGCAAACTGCAGGTGCTTTTCCCATCAACCATCTCTTTGGATCTGCCTCTCAGGTAGCAATTATTTCCTTCAGAACATTCTACCTGAAAAGATGGAAGACCAGCATACTTAAAAGACACCCAACCCCCAAAAGTAGCCAAAGGCCAGGCTACTGAGCTGAAATCCACTCTCTCTTCTGACTGTAATCTTCACTGAGGCCTTCCTTCACAACTCCCAAACCTTTGGGACAATTATTTTGGACTGCTAATAAAAGCAGTCACAGGATGCCCTCTCCTTTAAGCAAGGTTATCTGAAAACAAAGGGACTCTTGTCCCAAAAGGACTCAGACAGAGACAACTGTTCCAGAGAAAGTGACACCAGTTTCCAAAAGGGAAAGTGTATGTCCTCTTAAGACATGAAAATGAGCATTCGCCAGAACTTCCTGCTTAAGAAAAAGTTTTGTTAGCAGGTGATAAAGAAAGAAGTAAGGCCCCTGAGTGGGCAGGATGTAGAGATGGAAGAACTTCGGCCTAGGGACCACCTTGTCTAAGCCTCATTCTTAGTTTGCTAATGCGGTTGACATCTGTGGAAGACTCCCCCTGAGAAAGTTCCAGGCTAAAACATTTTACATGCATTGTTACATTTTACCTCATAATGGCACCATAGTGTGGACATGGTCATTATTCCCTTGTGCACATGAGGAGCCCAGGCCCTGGAGACTGCCTGCCAGCATTCATGCACAGCTGACAAGCAGCCAGACTGAGATTTGGACACAGACTCTCCCTTCGTGTGACTTAATGAGCACAGCAAGCCTGCTGCAGAGGGACCCTTATTCTTCCCTCCTTCCCACCTGGGGAGACAGCGGCACAAGCTGTACAGCCTGCGTGACGGAAGGAGACCCTGACTCAAAACTTTTTAGAACTTAGAAAGGATCGGAGATGTAGCTCAATGATACGGAACTTGTCAAACACACACGAAGCACTGTGTTCAAGCACCAACACATTTAAAAACTAAGAAGAGAAAAAGAAGAACTCTCTGAGTAGCCAGCAGCGACAAGTGAAAACGAACCCAGATCCCTTCCTGGGCAAAGGCCACTTACACCAGGAGTGACAGGATGGTCTCTTCCCAAAGACTCCTGTCCCTTTGATCTTGTAAACCACTTCAACAGAGAGGACACCACAGAGATTAATCCCTGCAGGGTGGCATGTCAGCTCTGTTTTCCTACTGTGATTCTCGGTCTATCAATCCAGGCACTGTTAACCTTTGGGGCTGACGACAGAGGTCCTTCCCACTGGTTTCCAGAGGACTTTCCATGGGAGGCACCTTCCATGGGACACTGGCACAGGCGGGCTGAGGCAGCCTCCCGGGGCTTGCTGCTCTTCAGAGCCATTCCATTTCTTCAGGGTTGTTTAAGGCATGCCAACGGAAGCCCTTTCTAACACTCCTCAGGGTCACCACTGCGACGATATTTCCATCCGTAAAGACGACATGCTTCTTCTAGGACTAAATAGGGCACCTTTCAAAGAATGTGCCACCTGAAGTTTGGTTCCCTGTGCTTTTGGTTTCCCAGCAGGCAAGAGGAATAAAGACAGCCAGTCACTTGTGAGTCTGGCAAATGTACAAGAATCGTCTTAATAGCTGAGGAACTGTTGTTGAACAGCCGTGTTGAAACATTTTTCGGATTTAAAAATACTGCACCGATTGCTTCCCAAATGTCCCACCCACATAGGAGAGTGAGCTGGGAGATGCTACTGCGGCGAGACAGCTCGTGAGAGGAAGGGGTCCCGTGAGGCCAACGTGACGGAAACGTAACCCTTCCCTGTGGTTCACGGCACTATGCAGAGAGAAGGAGTGAACACACAACTCTGCCCCATGATTTACATATTGGTGGAAATCTGAGGAAAAATAAGAGGAGTCCAGAGCTCAGGAAAAACATTCAAAGTCACACCCCACAAAAGGTGAGATACTACTTTCAATAAGTAACTATGGAGTGTACATACCTCTGAGATAAATCTTATGGTCTCCGGGGCTATGGACGCAGTCACAGTGGTGGGGGGAGTGGGGGCAGCTAACACGGACTTAGCTTCTCACTTCTCATCATCTCTCAGTGATTTGATCATCCTGGAACACCCATGCTGCAATAGCAGTAGTCAAAGCAGCCTCAATGGTGCATCACTGATTCCTCCAGCATCCTGGGGGGTGTGCTTTCTACTGATCTCTCAGTTACAAGAAAGTAAAAGTGATGCTGGCCTTCTGCTGTCTTGTCTGGTCCCCCACACACGTCACGGGAGTTGACAATTTTATCTCCTACTCTAGTAACTACAGGTTCAAAGAAACAAAACTGATCACGAGAATAGCTATGGCTGGCCCTGGTGGTACACAGCTGTAATCCCAGCATGTAGAAGGCAGAAGCAGGAAGAACACCACACATCTGGGACCAAGCAGGGCTCCACAGTGAATTCCAGACAAGGACACATGGCAAGACCGTACCTTAAAAAAAAAAAAAAGAAACAGAAGTCTACTTGTGAAAAATGCTTAAACCATCATCTTTAGGCTGGAATATTCCTACTGCCCAGCTTCCTAAATAGCCCTGGATCTTTCCACCATATGGGTCAATGCTTCACTCTTGGAGGACCCAGTGATTCTTTCCAGGTCCATGGTAGGCTGTCCTCAGTATCTCCTAGTGCTGTCTCTTAGCAGATGTGTTTTATTTTCTGAACTATAATCTGAATATTACCAGTGTTCCCTGAAATATTAGTAGGCAGATGCCAGAGAAAGGCTTGGATGCAGTCTCATACATGCCTAAATCCTGTGGTCAGCAAAGCCTAATATCTCAGTTTATAGCGTTGTGATAGGGACACTTCTCTTCCTAGGGATAGAGTGCACAGAACTTGGCCAAGTTATTTGAAAGCAATTGTTTTCTTTCATGAGCACT
This sequence comes from Peromyscus attwateri, assembly GCA_902168425.1. Classification (NCBI taxonomy): domain Eukaryota; kingdom Metazoa; phylum Chordata; class Mammalia; order Rodentia; family Cricetidae; genus Peromyscus; species Peromyscus attwateri. Next base: position 13,768 of record CABHPP010080880.1, on the reverse strand, counting down.
TGATACATGTACAAAATCATTCAGCAAATACTCTATGAGTTCCCTTTTTGTGATTCTCACACTGCAGTTACAACAGTGTTGAACCTGGTAAAAGAGGCATTTTTTTTACTTCTGTGGGACCTTACCATTTTGCTGAAAAAAAATTTTACATTGTATAAACAAAACATAAATGTAGAACAAACTTACATTGTAAAACAAAAAGAAAATGAAGAATGCATCTGTTATTTAAAAAAAAAAGGCAAAGTGGGGTAAGGCAGTTTTTATGACAACATTCAGTTGGTGGTGAAATCAATATAATGGGATGTGCCCACGTGTTTTTTAATGAATCAGAAGAATCATAATTAGAATGGAATGTGATACATTTGAGGAGAGATGAAATGCATCATAATGCAATTGCTTGTAGTAAACACACACAAACTGTTTTCAAGAATCATTGCTACAGTCTTTTCTATCCATCATAGGAGGTCACAACCAACAATGTATTCCCAACTGTGGGTAATAGGCAAATGAGTTTAAAAACCACTGAGCTAAGAAGATCTTATTTTAGATGCAGTGGCTGAGAAAGGCCTTTCTGAAGAAATGCCATTTGAGAAAAAGCTCTTAGTACACCGAGAAAGAAGAGTGCTCCTAAAAGCCAGTAACTCAGGAGGCTTTTGTCATATAAGCCTCGAGGCTCCCTGCTCTACAGAGACCTCACCAGTCCAGGACCACACCTCCTACCATCAGTGTAGACTTTCCATGTCCAAACCTCCACACAACTCCAGATTCCAGCAAACGTGTTCATACTGTTTGCTGTGTTCTCTTTCCTGTCAGCTCCCAAGGTTGGAAGGAGGAAAAAGAAGTACAGAGTAAACCAAATTGAAGAACAGAGCAAGAGTAGTTGTAACATGAATTGCTTAACGGTCTTATTAATAAAAAAAAAAAGAGCCAAATATTGGGGTAAAAGCTGAAAGATCAGAGAGGCAGAGCAGCAAGCCACTAGTTCTTACCCCTACAAAATCCTCCACCGAAAGAGAGCGAGCTCCTCTCTCCACCCGGCCTTATCACTTCCTCTCTCTGCCCAGCTCTATCACTTCCTGTCTGTCTGCACAGACCTCCAGACCTCTATGGTTAACTAGTGGCTAGCTCCTCCTTCTGATTTTCAGGCAAGTTCTATTTGTTAGAGCACAAATAAAATACCACCACAAATAGCTGACCCTACAAATTGCCTCTCAGTTAATCCTCAGCCGAAGATCCCTGCACAGATCACAAAGACCCATCAGAGATCAAGAGGGCAACCGGACTGGAGCAGAAGTTATCAATGCAGACCTGACCTGGATTTTGAAAGGGACAGTGCCCACCTCACAGATGACTTCCTGACACTTTTGCACATCCTTCTAATTAAGCAAAACTACAATATCTGGCTTTGCTGAGGATGAAAGTTTGAACATAGAAGCCCGTGAAAACTGCCTCGGATTCTGGGAAGAATGCCAGAGAGAATGAGAAATTGAGAGCTAGACTTGGTGGGGGACAAGATGTCTAGAAAACTAAATAATAAAATTAGGGAATTTGCCTGACTTAGCAAAACGCACCAACCTATTACCATTTGTTTTCTCTAGAAATGAAGTTCATACAAGTTCAATATACAAAGGGAAAGTGAATATTCATAAAGTTTATTTTCCTGAAAGCCTTGTGTTTGAAAGGAAGTCAGACTGAATCATTTACAAATCAGGTGTGCAAATCTGGGTCCTCTTCCAAATGCTCAGTCTGGTAAGAATATGTACTTCAGAGCTCCTGGGGATCCCTGGCAAGCAAAGATTTTGAGAGGAAAAATGAAGATACCATCCACTGCCCTGTCACCAAAGCAATTCCTGAGGCAGGTAATCCAGCTCTGTGGTACAAGTGGCTCTATCTATGTGCTACCGGACACTCATGGGTCCAGACGAAACAGCTTCTGATCTGAACATTTCTAGTGGACCAGGCCACCCATCAGCTGGAGTTGTGACCTTGAATTTGACTGTGAGTCAACAATAGAAGAGATATCAATAAAGAGAAACACAGAAGTGGGTTGTCTTCCATGGCAGCAAGCGAGTTCACTCTACTTCCTAGACCAACATAGAGCTCAAAGCCACCCCAGTCTTGGACTTAGAACATTTCATGATCTTCCTGAAGCTACTACTGAGCAAGGACTTGTGGCCTGAAGCCTAAAACACTGAAATGCTTAAGTAGCAGGACAGGTTCTCCTGAGGTAAGTGAGGGAAATGCCAGGAGAGGGGGCATCTGTTATTCTCACCAAGAGCTGTCTTCCAGGTTGTAGGTTGGGCAATGGCTAGGGTTTGGCTTAAACAAAGGACCAAAGGTTCAAATCTTTGATACTACTTCTTAAATAATTTAGCATCCTGACCTCTTTCCTACGTGCTTCCCAGCAAGTCCTGGAGTTGAAAGTTCGAAACAAACAGTACCTGACTCTGAAACTTCCTGAGAACCTTGATTATGGCACCCAGTTTCTATACTGAATGAATATTGGAGACATCATGGTGCATTGCATTAATGAAATTTATAAGATAATATAAATGGGAGATTTAGCATGACACATGGCACAAACTGCATACTATTCAAAACAATGTCTGTTTGCTACTATTACCAAGATGATGCTTAATTAAAATGCAGACATAGGCTTAGAGAAAAACTCCATTGCACAGTTGACAGATCGCTGTTGGATGAAGTGTTGAATTGTGTTTTGGAATAGGAACTTTTACTGATACCTAGGCAAGTCATTATTTAAAATATATTTCTAATTTTTTCTTTATTTTTGAGAACTTCATACAGGTATACAGTCAAAGATATTTATATCTAACCCCCATTACTTCTAACTCTACCCATATCCTCCTGGAGTAGGCACTACACCAGTTTCTGATTTTTTTTTAAACAGGGGATTAAGTTCAGTTAGTGCTACCTCTTTGTTTATAGATGTGAGACCACCCTTGGGAATATGGAAAACCTATCAGAGGTCATATCCTCAAAGAAGAATCATTCTTCCTCCCCTGGACACTACCCACTGCCAGCAGCTCCTCAATAAGGGATGTGAGTAAGAGATCGTCTGCCTAATCTACGTTGGCTTGATCTTGCATGGGTCTTGTACAAATAAACAGAGCTGAGATGAGTTTGTGGTTGCAATACGCATGCTTTGTCCAGAAGACAGCATTTCACTTCCTCTTCTGTGACGTTCTCTGAGACTTGGAGCTGGGGAGATACATATATATACACACACAGAAGAGCACAAAATAAAAACCAGCATATATTTCATGCCTATTTAGACAAGGCTATATGTTAGAATCAGCCAAAAGACAGCATAATATGCTCATCTAATTATATGCATGGGATATTCCAGGACCGCCAAAAGTATCAAACTCTGAAGGTTCCTAAGTCCTTTATATAAAATGAAATTATATTTGTGTATATACTACACATATTCTCCTATATAAATAAATTATTTTATAGACTATTTATAATATCTAATACTATATAAATGCTATATAAATCATTGTTATGATTTATTTTTGTTTAGGGAAAACAACAGGGGACAACTTTTCTCATGCTCATTACATAGGCAACTTTGCAACTTTTTCCAAATATTTTCAGACTGAATCTGGTTAATGACATGGAAAGATGCCCATAGATATGGAAGACAAACTACTTGACTCCTTCTCTTAAAAATGATAAAAAGAAAGTACAGATTAGTAAAAAAGAAAATACATAGCCAATTTCTGTCTAGCAAAAAATGAAAACTGAATTCTAGACAAGTAAGTGTGAAAGTTTAATATTAGTGGTTGTTTCTTGACTCCCTTTCTTCTTTCTGAAGTAATTTCTTAAACTAACAGTAAGTTCCATTGCCTTCTTCATGGTTTTAGACTACAAAGAAAAAATACTTTTCTGGTAAACATGATAGTTTTCTTCCTTTAAGAATAAGTGATAAAACGTTGGATGCCATCTGTCTAGACTTGAGATAGACTAGTCAGTTTCTTTCTTGGAAAATAAGATCAGGATGCTGTATGATTAAGTGAATGAGTTCTAGAGAATAAAATGCCTTGTGGACACAGCTGAATTGGATTTACTAAAGAATTCATCTTTGGGAAGTAAGTGTGTATGAGCGTTTAAAAGATGGTGCATTGTTATCCATGTGATGATTCTCACCAATGGCCTTAGTATTTTCCCCTAATACATCCTATAACTTTTGTCATTGTCTTAATTAAAAGGCTTATGGTCAAAATAATCACATCTATCGACCCCATATCCAAAAGCTTATGGCTAAGCCGGCATAGAAGGTCAAGATGGAACCAGGGAAGAATTGGGGAAAACAGTGAAGTTTCAGTGTTACATATTTAACATTATCTATTGTTTTAGTATCAGGAGGAGGGATCTGAAGGTTCAAGCCTAAGGTTTTTACCTGGGGCAATGGCCTCTCTGTAGATGCACTGGATTTGACTATTTTTATGTGAAGAAGAAAAAGGAAAGGGAAACAAAGATTCATGTTGAATCAGCTCACTGTGGTTGTTCCCCACTAACAAGGTTATGGTGAAAAAACAGAACCTGGATTGCTTTTGAAATATTTTTATGGATATGATTGCTTATGTTACAATGCACCTATTATGACACATGGAAGAATTTCAAGAATGATGATATTAAGGTCATTACATTTTTAAGAATTGTTTTTGATATTGGACATAACAGAATAAATATGGCTAGTCTTCTCACTAATACTGCATTTAGCATCTAAATAACTTAACGATTCTTTTAAACACTGGTTTCCTTAAAGTTCGAGAACTGAGGGTCAGTGATTGAGAATTACTTGTATGCCAACAAATACTGAAGAATGAAGATTCTGCATTTTAAAATTCAGTTCATTACCTTTCTATGTCTTCTAAGTGAGCCTGGTGTGCTGAATGGAGCTTTCTGGAACTGTATATATATAGTTCTATTTATATTTATATTTATATAAAGAATAACAAACTCTTAAGATCAGTTCCTTCATGAGAAAAGATGCAATGTTTCATGTAAATGGAATTGCTCCTCAAAGCAGACAGTTTAGAAACATAAGTGCTTATCAATAAGAACAAATTTGTATTTTATCTTATAAAGCATTTTATCACATGTCTATTTCTTACTGTAAGTCTGTGAAGTGGGTTGTTTTCATCATATTTTTCAATGTACTGGGGATTGAACCTAGTATAGTGTGCATGCACTGTACCACTGATCTGTATTCCTCCAGTACTATTCACCTCCCTTTGTGAAGATGAAAAAGATGAACTTTTGAATTAGAAAGTTGCTTGTGGTTTCATAAGCAATCGTTTCAGAACTACTATACAAATCAGTTCTTCTTTTTGGGAGCGGGATTTCAAATCAGGGTTTCTCTGTGTTGCCCTGGAACTCCCTCTGTAGACCAGGCTGGCCTCAAACTCAGAGATGGTTCTTCTCTGCTTCCCAAGTGCTGGAATTACAGGCGTGTGCCACCACCTTGGGCAGTGTTTCATTTTCTATACATCCAGACCACAGTTTCCTTTCCCTCCATTCCTCTCCATCGCCCCACCCCCACTCCGGCACATCCCCCTTCCCCTCTGCTCCAAATCCACTCCTTCTCTGCCTCCCCCAGAAAAGAGCAGGCCTCCCAGGAACATCCATGGAACACAGCATAACAAGATACCACAAGACCAGGCACAAATCACAAATCAGTTCTTAACTCTTGGACTCTGTCGTGGTAACTTTTTCCAGTGCTGTGATGAAAAGAAAACCACAAAACCTCGACAAAAGAAACTTAAGGAAGGGAGAGCTATGTTTTGGCACCTAATTCAAAGGATACTCCATCGTGTTAGGAAAGTCGGGACCACAGGAGTGTGAAGTAGCTGGTCACGTGACATCTGCAGTCAGGATGGAGAGGGAGGAGTATACAGATGACTTTTTCCTCTAGTTTTTGATTGTAGATGCAATGTCACCAGCTGCTTCAAGCTCCTTGCCCCCATGATAGACTTCACTTTGAACTGTGGTGCAAAAGCTACCCTCCCTTAAATAAATTGTTTTTATCCAGGTGCTTTTCATAATATATCAAGGCGGGCACTTCAATTGATGAAATCAATCAAGACAATCCCTCACGAGTCTGCCCAGTGATGTGTCTCTTCATTGATTCAGGATCCCGTCAAACTGACAGCCAAGATTAAGTACCACAAACTCTAGGACAAAACTTATCTCACCAGTTCAGAGCAAAGGCCTGTGACTTACACTAGCTACTGTTATGCTTAAACATTAGTGAGCTCTTTCCCTTGATGTTACTATTAGAGCCTGTTTGTGAGCCATAGAGGAAACGAGGTCTCATGATCTGAGAGTTGCAATTTAGTTTTTGACCACTGTTTTAAAAGTATCCAAGAGGATGACGACATCATCAAGTTATTCCCTCAAATGAAAAACAAAATCTATCTTCAAATCATGAAGATTTGCTACTCTAAAAAAAAATGTTCAGATAAATATAGCTTTATTGACCAGTCACAATAATAAAAGTAAACATGTAGGCTTTTAGAGGGATATACTGGAATTATTCAAAATCATATATGTCTGAAATGGCAATAAATGACCTCCTATAGTTTTCATGCATTTTTTATATATTTTTGTAAAGCTTATATCACACCTAGGCAAAAATGATTATTGTACAGACGAATTCCACAAGAGTGTTGGAACTTAGTGGAGTGGGGAGTAGATCCAATTGAACAAGCTAGTTCTTTTTAAAAATAACAGAAACTTCAAACATCAGATATTTAAAAGGGAGCATGGGTGAGACTGACTAAGAAGGGCAGACATCTAACAGCAGAACTAATTTTCGTGCATGTGTACAAACTCCAATGAGGAAGCACCCTTGACAACAGCATTGATGCAATCTTAATCCTGTTCCACTTCCCCATCAGGGAACTGGGCACATCCACATTGTTTTTCTCTGATTTTTCTGGCTCAAGAGCTAAAATACTAAGGCAAAGAATTTGGAAGCTTTTCTCCTGCACTTATTTAAAGCCCAATTGTTAGCATAGGCAAATTCTCCGACTGGATCTCTATAGTTCTAAATTACACTTAGTTTCTCTACAACTCATGAAACAAAACCAGAAAAACATATAGTGTTTAATACCTTCCAATTCTTCCCATTCTATGTTTGGCAACAGATTAATGTTAGTGTATTTCAGAATTCATTAGAAGTTCTGTTTTAAAAGGCATGGGCAGTGAAGTGGTGGTGCATGCCTTTAATCCCAGCACTCGGGAGGCAGGGACAAGCATATCCCTGAGTTCCAAGACAGCCAGGGCTGTGTAGAGAGACTGTCTAAAAAAAAAAAGGAATTAAAATGTAACTACACATACCATCAACACCAGTATCCTACTGCAGTGGGTTTGGAGTCAGCAAAGGCTTCCTACTCTATGCAGAATCCCTACACCACCCTCGAATGGTGCAGAACTAAAATCCTTTTGTCTATACTAGGTTAGTACAGAAAGTGGAATGAATGCTCCTTATTTTTATTTTCTAGAAGATAATGCCCCAGATGAACACTGAGGAGCAGTTCTTTAAACTAATTCTCCACATTATCACAGCCCTTCCCCCACAATGACTGATCACTGTGCTTCACTCCCTTGCCTCCAGAACAAAAATATTTCAAAAGAGTGTCTTTCTGATCACTGATCCATTTTCTATTAATTAAGCCACCCCTTCTGAGCAGTTGCTATCATGTTTTTCTTTGCAAGGATCCTGGAAGCGTTTGTTAGGCTGTGCTTTTTATCCTAAGGGTAATGGAGTTCGACATTTATTCTAAGTCCAGAGATAGCTGGTGCTCCCAGTTCCTTTTGTGGCTTGATAAAAAGGCATGGAGATAAATACCTGGCAGACTAATGGAAATGTTAAGAAAACAGAACTTTGCTAAATATGGCTTCCTGGGTTTTGATAAAGATAATGTTCTCTCCTACTTCATAATTTCTCCTTAACAGAATGACTGTAATTGGACAACTGGTGACTTGGATCCCTTACTCTGAAAAACATTTATTGTGAGCTGCTGCATGAGAGAGAATCTCTATGGTTTTACTTCTTTCTTTTTCTGCTCATTACGAGGATTAATGAAAACCCAGGGCTTCCTCTGACCTCAGACATATACCAAGACTGGCTTAGAAAATTGATAAGTACACTGTTTTCTTTGATTTTCCGAGCTGTCAGTGTTCTGTAAAAGCAGGATGTAGGAGATAAAGAACTAATGAATTAGAGTTACCTGCAGGTCTTTGAGTCTTGTGCAAGTCTCAAGTGAAGAATTTCTGTAGTGCTAACAAGAAGGATGCATTGTTACCAAGGGTCAACAGCTTGTTCTGACATGCTGCCCCTCCAGTGCTGCTCTCTGCACCCTACATTCTGGAGATGTGACTTTCAGCATCCTGGCTATTGCTGGAAGGAAGGCCTTTGGGGATCAGTATGCTGGAGTGGTGTAGTCTTGTACAGTTGCATTTTGTTGGTATTCCCTTTGAGTGTGCTAAAAGTCCAAACAAACGAACAAACACTTGGAAGAACCATTAAAAGAGAATGAACTCCAAACCATGCCAGGCTAACCCCATCCCATTTTTGATGTTGTTGTTGTTGCTGCTGTTGTTATAATTAAATTTTAGGACAGTAAAGTTTCATATTCCTGTGAGCTTGACTAATTCCATCTATAACATCCACTATGTAGGGAGGAGCGGAGATTCCTCCTTACCCCTTGGTTCTTACACAGGCTCTTTACTGACTTCCAGAAGCAAAGCATCAAAGTAGTGTTAACTTTGCAGACCCGAGAATCTCCACATGAAGCTGCAGTCCACAGAAAAGATCAACACGTAATCATGTTATACTTTTTGGACAAAGAACCATAAATTTGTGGAAGCGTTAGACAAGCTGTCGTTGTACCACAAGATACTTAAATTTGTGAGGGGTTGACAGGAAAAACAAATATCTAGTCTTGGGTAATAAATTCTAGGTTGTTACTAGGAGTTCTCCAAGATGGGAAGAGCTGGAAAAACTGGAGGAGCCTTAAAGTTACTTCACAGTCACTGGTGTCTGGTGGTGGATGCTAATTTCTAGCCTTGGGAAGGACATCCATCCCCCTGGAAAGAATTGTTATGGCTCACAACATATAAGAAATCACAGGGCATTTAGCTTTTTCTGAAGTTGATTTCTGTTTGAATTCATCAGTCTACTAATTTGGCATGTTTTGAGATGGTACAGCTTTAACCCTTTCAACAGTTTAAAGCAGAGGGTGGTAATCTAGAGGGCATTTCCTGAGCAGGGTGCTCCAGCAATCTCAGACTGCACAAACAAGATGAAGACTCTAAGCAGAGTCTCTGTACTTCATGTTTGGTGTTCTGTAATTAAAACTGCTCTACAAGTGATGTTAATAACTGAAAAGAACCAGTACTGAAGTGACTCAGCAGTTACAGATTTGCTACCCTGCATCCTGAAATGTTATCGACTGTGAATTCCTTCATTTCATCCGGATATTCAGGCAGCTCTTGAAATCAAAATTCCGAGGGAAAAAAATGATTGCAAACTCTCGTAGCCATTTAAATAAAGCAGCTCTTCAGCAGTGAGTGCTGTAGGTGTGCACAAATGAGGTAGAAGGGCCATTCTGACATGGAAAGGTAGAGAAGGGGATGCTGAGGCTGCAAGAGCAGAGCAGAGACGGAAGCTGCCAGGAGCAAAGGCCAGTCACCAAACAGAATTCCTCTCACACTTACAAATTCTGACAGGGGATGAAATGTGACATGGAAATGTTAGCATTATCAATACAAAGCACAAAGAAATGTTAACCTCGGGAAGCCAGGAGACAATCTCCCAGGAAATGCTTTGAGATGTTAATGAAAAAGAAGTTAATCAATAGAGGGTTGCTTTGCTTGTTTGTTTGTTTGTTTGTTTGTTTGTTTGTTTGTTTGTTTAGAGCCAGGATCTCACCCTGTAGGACAGGCTGGGTTAGAACTTAAGTTCTTCCTGCACTTACCTCCAGAGTCCTAAGGTTACAGACGTTACACTGCCCGACCCGGCCTGAGAATTTCCCGGTCCTCTTATTCACCGACAAAAACTAAGCTCCTGTTAATTAAGGAGTCGTTCCCAATTGTGCTGTACATTACAATTGTCTGGAGAGCTTTAAATTATTCTGCTGTCCAGGTCACATCCCACATCGGCTTTCTTAGAATGCCTGGGGATGGGAACTAGGCATCAACACCGATGAAGATCCCAGGTGATCCAGTGTACTGTACAACCAAAGACACTTTAAGACACTTATTCATCCCAAACAGGTAAATTGTTCATGATCTCTTTTGGGCAATCTCATCAAGGTGATTAACATTGGAAAACAGAGAGTGGAATACACACTTCAAAGGCACCATCTCATGTTGAGGTTGGCATGGCACCGTCTTATTTCTCCAAGCCAGTAGCTCTCTGCCTCTGGGGAGCTCTGTAAAAAATATATATATACATATATATATATATATATTTGTAGCAATGCAGTCATTCCTGCTAGGCTTCTTTCCAGAAAGAGGCAGAGAAGCTGGAGAGTGCTCAGAGAGTAATGAAATGATTGTGGGCCTGAGGGGACAGACTTGTGGGGAAAGATGAGAAGAATTCAGTATGTGAACCTAAGTGACAGTTGAGGTGGGGAGGGTCATGATAACATCCTGCTCATACCTGAAGGGTGGGAACATCAAGGCCAAGCGTGGATTGCTCTGGATCCTGCAAAGGGTATTCACCAAGAGTAATAGGATGGCATTAGGAAAGAAAAAAATTGAAGGCACACTGTCAGCTAATCCTTGCTGACCACATGAGCTAATGAGCCATGCAGCCAGCTCCGAAGGAAAAATAGCAGCCACATCACTTGAGTTCCTATTAAACACATTTGGACAAACACCTAGGAAGTTGATTATGAACGGCAGTTCTGTGTGACCTGGACAGTGACAAGAGGTGAGAGCAGTAGACGGAGAAGAAAACTCAAAGCATTTCAATGCTGCTTCCAAAATAATGCCGTAAAAGTTCAAAGAGCACTGAAATTAGCCTTTTTCTCTAACTGCAGTTGTAGACGAGGGGATGCCTACATGATATTTTACACTCATTTTTATGTGTTGTTTTGTGTGCTGTCTTACGAGCCTCTTCCTCTATTTTTAAAACAGATACATTGATTGCCTGCATGGCAAGTATTTGAAAATATGTTATGCTTAGAAATTTCTGCTACAGTTTTATATTCCGAAGCAGGGACATTTTAATGTTTTTTTTTTCCTTCACATAAAACTTTTAATAGCTATTTGAGAGTTCTATATGATATTTTTATTTATGCTTTTAAAAACTTCATGCATGTATAAAATATATCTTGATCATACCCATGCTCTACTCCTCCATCCAACTCCCCCCAGAACCCTCCATCACCGCTCTCTCCCAACTTCCTGCTCTCTTTTTTGTTCTAAACGAGGCTATCTTATTTCCTTGAAAGAAGAACAGTTGTTGGAATCAAGAACAACTATTGCTGGTCTCAAGAAGAACAAAATTCAGAATGATACTAATAGTCAATCTTTAGAACATTGCCTATACACCAGACATTGTGTTATGATCATTTCTACCTACTGTCTAACCTAAATTATCAATAACTACAACTGCCCAAGAAGGCTCCCCTATCATTCATAGGAAGAAAACCACTTTTTTTTTTTTTTGCAGCCAGGTAATCTAATCAAAGTCACATAGTAACAGTGTGGTGAGAGGTGAGATTAAAACAAACCTACAAGGCTCCAGAATTACCCTTCATTTCTTGTTTTTATAGAATACACACAATTGCAAAGCAAATAAAAATTGTCATCTCACAAATCCCCCTCATAAACTTCATCCATAATATCATCATAAACTTCATCTATAATATAAAAGACTTGATCTCATAGAGTTATTATGTTGAGTAAATAATTTTTGAAACACTTATAATGATGCCTACTTTATAAGATGACTGTGATGATAAAAATAAGATCATTTAAAACAAAACAAAAGCCATCTAGCACAACCTGACACTCAGTACACTCTGAAGAAATAAAACACATTACAGTCTCAAACCTATAAATCAGCTAACAACACTAATTCCTCCTACTACTTTTTCTATAAATCTGGCAGTCATCCTTTTTTCTACCTCCCACTCTCTGAGTTTGTATTGGGGTAGATTTTTTTTGTTTTTCATCCAAGAAAGAAATAAACAGATAAACTAACTTCCGTGGGCTTTCCTACCTTACTCACACCGTGAGCCTTAGAGTGCTATAGGGGAAGACAGGGAACATATTAACCAAACCCTTGTTGTAAGCGGAGCATCTGTAATCCAATGATCCAAAATGTGAAATGCTCCAAGATGTGAATTTATTTTACTGTTCTCATGATGCTACAAGTGAAAAATCCACTCCGTGAAGCTTTGGTTCATTCACAAAATTATTTAGATTGTTGTATAAAATACTCGTTAAACTGTGTGTACATGGGACATATGAAACGTGAAAGGGTTTTGTTTTCAGGCTTGATAGCAGGAGGCTGAATCTTAACTGGATCCATGCTTTCGTGTCTTTTGTATCCTTGCTAATCTGGCTTCTAGATCATCACTGACAAGACATAGGCTGTCTTTCCCAGGGCAAGATAATTCCTAGAAATTCTTACAGATGGCCTTTCAGCACCCCTTCTATATCTAAATCAACCAACTTAGAGTTCATACTCCAGAGACCTCCTTAACCTAGCCAATATGCTCCCTGACCTAGTGATTAGGGCAAGGTTAGCAGATGGAGCTCATGCCAATAATCAAGACTTGACCCAAATTACTTATGCTATTGAGTCCCAAACTGGCTCAGTTTGTTTATCCTTCCTTGCTTATTCCTCCTCTCCATGAAAACCATAATAAAGGATGAGACCATGCTCTGCAATCCTTACCCCTTCTAACCCAGCCCCATGACCCACTTGTCCCTGTCATTCTGTGTGGAGTGACATGATGAGATGTTCTTTCCAAAGAACTCCTTCAGAGGTTGCCACCTCTTCATATGTTGATAAAATCACCTCACTGCCTTAAATCCAGGAGATCATGTAAGGGAGAATGAAACATTAGCAGAAACTAACAGAGTCCTTGGGAACTACAGGAATTACCATCCATGCTTCAGATTGCAGGTCATGGGACAACTACATTAAAAAAAAATTATTATCAAGCTTTCTCAGCACCCCACAAATCACATCACATAAGCCGCTGCAGACTCCTCCTTAGTGTAAGGCTGATCCTGTTTCAAAGTGAGTAATCTGCATTAATCCCATAAACATGGTGAGTTATGGTCCCAGAGAAACGGCATAAAGGTCAAAGCCATCCTCAGGAGAACACACCTAGGAGGCAGAGACACTCAAGGCACAGAAAGTACCTTTCCAACCTACTGATAAGAGAGGAAAGCTCCAAAGTAAAATTCTCAGGATGACGCATCCCCAGTGAGTTTTGCTGAGATACGGAATTGAGAAATGCGTGTTTCTTCTAGTCAGAGATAAGGACCAATCTATGTTTTCTGCTATTTAGATGTGCCTGTCCATCCTTTAATGAAATGATTGCAAAGTAGAGTTACGTTTTTTGGATTTGATCAAAATAAACAATCAAATAATAGGCAGTCCTCTAAAGTCAAGTCAACTTTTTTACAAGTATTTCCAGGGACTGCAAATTTAAGAATTCAGGGACTATGAATCTAACAGATTTTAAAGATCCCAATGTTTGGGGGG
>CABHPP010080878.1:0-12241 GCA_902168425.1 Peromyscus attwateri | reverse complement strand
TTATGTTTAATATTGTGGCTGTCCTGTTCTCTGACCCCAGATAAGTTTATTAGCATACACAATATTTTGGGGAACACAATACCACCACAGGGGAGCCTCAGGGGTCTCCCTGGTCAACAGCTTATAGGGAGGTAGCTCAGCCCTGGCATGCGGACTTTTCTTGAAAACCTACGGCTTCTGAGAAGACATTTATGTGGCTGAAGTTTTTTGTGTTTTTTTTGTTTTGTTTTTTTTTTGTTTGTTTGTTTCTAAAGAAAATGCCAAACTCTGCTCCCTTACCTGCTACAGGGAATTATGCTGTGATTCCTCTTCATGAACCGTTCTCCAACCTAGAGTGTGAAACTCTACATTGTTCAAACTTTTAAAGATTTTAAAAGCTCTTGAGATACTTAATGTCTTTCAGCCAGGCCTGTCCACATGCATCATGAGGGTCACATGCATCTCGGGATACCTCTGAGGGTAGCCCCACTCAAAACTGTACACTTAGGTAAAAAAGTGTGAGGTCATCATCATCGTCCTCACCCTCCTCCTCCTCCTCCTCCTCCTCATCATCATCATCATCATCATCATCACTTTAACTCAATTTCATGGTTTTGGAGCATGAAATTTGTGGGTGGTCATATTGTATCACAATGCCCAAAGGTCTGAAACAGTCTGAGTCCTCAGCTAAGTCATCTAGTGCTCGAGAGTAACTCTGGGTCACATGGCATTGCTCTGGCTTCAGTGGTCCCACTAAATCTCACGTTGAAATACATTCCCCACTGTAAAGTATTGAAAGGGTGGCATCTTAATCAAACTATGCTGTTGGAAGATGCATCCTTTGGGATATAACTGAAGTTAACTGAGGTCAGGAGAGCGGGACCCTAATTCAATGGCTGTGCCTTTGTAAGAAGGGAGGAACCCAAGCTAGCATGCTTGCTCTGCTCCACCATTAGATGGCCTCCTCCACACGGGGATGCAACAGCAAGGATGCAGCAGGAGCAAGTGACAGCACCATGCTACTGCAATGCAGAACTACAAATGCAACGAAATCCTTTCCTTTATAAACTCCCAAGCTGTGGTATTCGGTTATTACAAAAGAAAACAGACTAAGACAGACTGTTAGGGAGTCGGTGGATATGCTGTCCACTCACAGTTGTGGGGTCTCCTCCATGCTATAAGACTTAACACGCTTTCATTCTTAGATAAACACTGCACAGTTTAAAATTGCATTTGGCTCTTGGCTAGAAATGAGCAAATTGGTTAGCAAGAATGCGACAACAGGGATGAGTTTGCACATTCCCCTCCAGTGGCTTGCTTTGATCTGCGAGGAGTGTCTCATACTGTACACAGCCATGTTCTAGTAGTTCAGTGTCAAAAAGATAGAGCATATCCAAATGTGTGTGTGTGTGTGTGTGTGTGTGTACATGTTCATGCTTGTGTGTAGGAGGATGCGTGCGCATGTGTGTATAGAGGCCAGAGGTTGATGCTAAGTGTATCAATTACTCCCCACTCTGTTTTTTAATTTTTTTAAATTAGATTTGGCCTTTGACCGTTTCAAGCAGATATATGATGCAGTCTGATAACTCTCTTCCACACCTTCCCCTTGTCTCTTTCTCCTTGCCAGTCTCTCCACTCCTCCCTACCAACCCCCTTTTCTAGATCCATGACTTTTGGTTTGGTTTTGTGTTCCATTTCATTTAACAAGGGCCGTCTGTGTGAGCATTGGGTTGGGGCTTTCTACTGGAGACTGGTGGAGTCACCAGTAGTCACACAACTGAGGAAATCACTCTCTGCTCTCTGAATCTAGCAGTAGCCAGTAGCTCAGCAGTAGGGTGTGGAGAGAGCCCCCTGAGTCCCTCTTTTCCACCTTAGCGTTTAATCATTTAAGAATTTCAGGCCGAGTGGCAGTGGTTCATGCCTTTGATCCCAGCACTTGGGAGGCAGAGCCAGGCAGATCTCTGTGAGTTCGAGACCAGCCTGGTCTATGGAGCGAGATCCAGGACAGGCACCAAAACCACACAGAGAAACCCTGTCTCGAAAAAAACCAAAAAAAAAAAAAAAGAATTTCACGCATGTAATACAATGAAATACGATCCTACCCATCTCCCATTTTCTGCCCCCTTATTTTATTTATTACTATTATTATCATCATCATCATCATTATTATTGAGATCTGCTGATTCAGCTAGACTGGCTGGTCAGGGAGCCCAGGAATCTTCCTGTCTGCCTCCTTGGACCTGGGATTATCCCTGTACAATGTTATTCCTGAGATTATCTGTGTACAGTGCTGTTCCTGGAATTATCTGTGTACAGTGCTGTTCCTGGGATTATCTGTGTCCAATGCTATTCCTGGGATAATCCATGTACAATGCTGTTCCTGGGATTGTCTGTGTCCAATGCTGTTCCTAGCATTTAGATGAGTGTTGAGGATAGAATTCAGGTCTCCATGCTGTGGTCACAAGGACTTTAGCAAATCAGTCATTTCTTCATCCCTCCAAATTTATATATATTCACTTTCCAAGGATGAGGTGTAGTATCACGTTTAAAATTAATTAATAAAATATTCTTTTTTCTATATTTTAACTTCAGAGCAAACAAAACATGTTGTCATTTATCTCTTGATACAGCTGAGATGTGTCTTATAGACAACAATACTTAAAGGTTGTTAGATGTGAAATTTAAGACATGATTTTATATAACAGCAATGTAGATTTTTTTTAACTTGGATTTCCATAACAAGACAATGCTATTATTGGGGCTAATTATTATGACGATCTAACAGACTGTATGTATTACAATGAAGGGGACTTGCAGGACCCCATGCTGTGGACGGTCCTCATGTCAGCCTTGGAGGAACTTCTTTGGAGTGAGAAGATGTCTGAGGACAGCTTCACTCACAGCTTAAATGAGCTGGCTACCCACAGACTCGCCAGTACTCCATGAATCTAGTATTGTGGCCTTCTCAATGTTCCAGAAACTACTGGGCAGCCCAGGCTGGGTACAGTGCCAGTGCAGGGTTCCTGGGCTCTGCTTAGCTGGCTGTGTGGGAAATGTCATTGGGGGAGGGGACTGGAGAGATGGGTCATCAGTTAAGAGCCCTTGCTGCTTGCTCTGGTTGGTTTTTATGTCAACTTGACTTAAGCCAGGTTTATCTAGGAGGAGGAACCTCCATTGAGAAAATGTCCCCCATCAGATTGGCATGTAGACAACTCTGCGGGGGGCATTTCCTTAAGTAATAATTGGTGTGAGAGGGCCCAGCCCACTGTGAGCAGTGCCACTCCTGGGAGGGATAAGAAAGTCAGCTGATCATAAGCCTGAGGAACAAGG
The DNA here is from genome assembly GCA_902168425.1 of Peromyscus attwateri. Taxonomy (NCBI): domain Eukaryota; kingdom Metazoa; phylum Chordata; class Mammalia; order Rodentia; family Cricetidae; genus Peromyscus; species Peromyscus attwateri. The sequence continues at coordinate 8,932 of CABHPP010080878.1, read as the reverse complement.
CAGTAAGCAGTGTCCCTCCACGGTCACTGCCTCAGTTCCTGCTACCAGTTCTTGCCTTGTGTGTTTGCCCAGAATTCCCTCAGTGGCAGACCATAGTGTGGAAGTGTAAGCAAAATAATCCCTTTCCTTTCCAAGTTGCCTTTGGTCATGTGTGTTTTATCAGTTAAAAAAAAAAAAAATAGTAAGCAAACCAGGACACTGCTCTTCCAGAGGACCTGAGTTTGGTTCCCAGTACTCACACCAGGAGGCATGTCTATGACTCCAACTTTCTCTTCTGGCCTCTATGGGCACCTGCACACCTGTGGTATTCTTGTGCCTGTATCTCGAGCCCCCTGCCCCGCCCCCAGCAAGACCACTACAGAGCTGATATCCAATGCAAAACACACAGGGGTTTATTGATAACAAGCAAGCCCGGGCTTGGTCCGTGTCTAACACTCAATACAGCGAGTGGAGGAGGACTGCCCTAAGCTCTCAGAGTGAGGGGTTTTTAAAGGGAAAAACTGCAAGCAGGGTGGTACAAGCCTTTGCGTTATGTAATCGGGTGAGGGTATGTAACCTTTGAATTTACTGGTTGGGGGTTACAGTTATCGTATTTGGGCAAGCCTGGATAAGTCCCAGGCTCTGTCCTTGAGCTGCCATGGAGGCTGGCTGGCCTCGCACATTCACATTGACCCATGCACATAGCTCTAAGTGAGGGGTCCCAGACAGTAAACAACTGGCTGAACCTTGAGCAGTCAGAGTACGTGGAGAAAGGAAGCTACTGCAAGGACTATGTCTTTTGGCCCTCCCAGAAACTGCTTGCTCAAGTCGCAGGAAACTGAAATTGAGGCCTGATCTCTGAGAGAAGACTGAGCAGCCTATTATGGCTTCTGCTTGGTCCTTTCAGTCTACACACACAGGCATGCATGTTTACTCATAAATTTTTAAAAATTAAAATTTTGAAATGATGTGTTTTGTGCTTGAAAATAATTATCACAATGAGTAAGGGTGAACTCTCTCTCTCTCTCAAAATGAATGCAGTAACATTATTAGGAAAGCTGGGGTAAGCTGAATAAAGTCTGTATTGATGAAGCAAATCGGTTGTTCATGGGTGGATGCACTTGCAAATACACATGCATCTGTGCAGAGTCCAGGGGTCAGCCTCAATTTTAGCTCAGGAGCCAAACACTTGACTTTTTCTTTCTTTTCCTTCCTTCCTTCCTTCCTTCCTTCCTTCCTTCCTTCCTTCCTTCCTTTCTTTCTTTCTTTCTTTCTTTCTTTCTTTTTTTTTTTTTTTTTTTTTTGAGACAGGGTCTCTCACTGGTCTGGAAGTCACTGATTATTCTAGGCTAAGGATTGTCCTATCTCTGTCTAATCCCAGTGCCAGGATTAGAATCAAGCACCACCATGACCAACTATTGTACACGGGTTCTGAGGTCTGAACTCAGGTCACTATGCAAACACACATGGCAAACATTGACTGATCTATCACCCCAGCACCCAATCAGATCAGTCTAGAGTTGGATGCCTTGAGTTGTTATATTTGCTAATCAGAAAAGGACATACCCTGGGCTGAGTTTCCACAGTGATTGGCTGGGTCAGGTAGCAGACCACCAAAGATCCACTGGGCTTAGAGTGAAGAATGTTTCTATTAAAAAACAAAACAAAATAGAACAAACAACCGTTAGGGGAAGGAAAGTGTAAGTGCCTTGTGTCAAACTGCTGTGGCTACAGATTAAAAGGGTGGGACAACTCCAACAGTGGGAAGTTTGGGGATGGGAAGGCAGTCAATGCATAATGAAGGTACTTGTTTCTGTACTGGGTGTGAGGAGGGTGTGGTTGTACCTAGAGCTTCATGATTAGATTTTGTTCAAGGCTTTTTATAACATTTGGGAATGTGCAAGTTTGCTGTTGCTGTTGTTGCCTCATAACTAATACAGTGGTATTTGTATTTTGTTTTTGAGACAAGGTCTCTATATAGCCTAAATTGGAATCAAATTAACAATCCTCCTGCCTCATGCTGGGATTACAGGTGTCTCACCCAGCTCCTCCTGGCTGTTAATCTTCCTCATCTCTCTCTCATCACCAAACACCCTTGGCCCTTGTAATGTCATTTAGGGTAGCTCAGAATCTTTCTCTGCTCAGTAGATCATCCAATAGTATTGTGTTCGCTATAATGTCTCAGTCTCGGTACTTGTGTGGTTGTGATGGATGAGGTTAGCTTTAGAGAACGTGGAAGACAGTGCAATGGGAATGTTCTGTGATGCTTTTCCATGAGCCTAAAGGCCTTTTAAGATAAAAGGTATCTGTGTAAATAGATAATGCAGGCCTAGATATGCAATGTCTGAAAATATCTCTTTTGGAAAGAGTGCCACAGGATTGGGGGCTGTAGAATTTTGATACCACCTGGATGCCATCGCTTTGCTCATCTCAACCATCAAACCTACCCTGGGAAATATTTGGAGAAGGGCCTTGAAAAATGCCCTTGCTGTGCTGAGTACAGTCAGCTCACTCTTGGAGTACTGTCCAGTCCTGCGGATCAGTCTGGGTCTCTCATTGGTTGTGGTGTGTCGGCACCAGGCATCGTGGGGCAGAGCCTTGCTCCATCTCTTTTATGTCCTAATCATGCCGCTTTCTGGCCACCCATTGAATCGGGTCTCTCCTGCATTTCACACTTGGATTAACTCAATCATGCAAATTATGTCAAGCCCAAAAGAAATCAGGCTGTGGGCAAATAAGAAATGCTAATAAAAATAGAAAATACGGCTCACAGTTGCGATGCTCCTTTACGGAGCTGCTGCCCGTGGTCCCCAGATTCACAGGGTCTGGCCCAGTGCAAAAGGAAGGGGTAAACAGGGTTGAGTTCTAATATAAATAAATAAATAAATAAATAAATAAATAAATAAATAAATAAACAAACCCACAGAGTAAATTAGGTTCCCAAATCTTGATGCACCTTTTCACGTAGAATAAACTGGTTTTTGACATGATTAGAAGGACGAGAGTACCCATGCAAAGCATTCCCTGGAATGTTTTTTGTTTGGCTTTCCCAAGCTGAGATTTCTAGAGGATTCTTTGTAAGTTGGCTAATCCTCCTTCCCATATATGTGCCGTAATGTGCTGACCCCCGATCCCTGCTCTGCTAACCTCTCCACTCAGAATGTGCTGTGGTAGGGCTCTTCTATCACACTAACAGTCCTCCAAGGTCCAGTTAAAAGAAATCTCTTAACTTCAGAAAGCTCCCCCGACTGTCCTCAAGAGAGCCCTGTCTCGTTTTGGTGGCTTTTTTTTTTATGTGTATTTGTGTTATTATAGTAGTGTGCCATGACACTGGGTAATTCGTGGAGAAAGGAGATTTACTTACCTTACACCTTTGAAAGCTAGAAGTCTGAGGTCCAGTGCTTCTATCTATTTGGCAGCTGGTGAATGTCCTGGCTTCATTGGAACCTGGTAAAGAAAGGAAAAGAGCCAAGTGCACTTTGTGTGGCCTTGCTTTATAACAGCCTGCTTTCTAGAGAGCTAGCTCCCTCCTCGGATGAGTGTATCTCCGTCCAACAGTAGTGCTGAGTGTCCTAACTGCCTCTCATTATAGGCTCCACTTCAAAGATTTATCACTGTGATTCTACCATACTTGCCACTCAACCTCCAGCATGTGAACTGTGAGGCATATACTCAACAGAAATTCAAGCCACTGCAGTCTCTTATAATCTGTTGCTTTACCTAGGGTTAGTTAGGCATCCAAACTCCTCAACACCTAGCATGCACATACGCCATTGGAGAAGCCAGGCTTCCCAGCTAGCTCCTGCTAGACCTGGTGTCTCACCATCACAGGTTCTCAGCGAGGATTTCCTGGGGGATTTATTGGAGTTTAGGTCTTAGAGAAAGAAAAGATCGTGTGTGTTTCTGGCTTCTATCTGAACTGTGCTCCATACTTAGGAGATGTGGTTTCAATTCTTTCGAGGTACAGAAAGGAAAAACGATCCACCATGTGTGCTTCTAAACAAGAACCAGGAATGCTCACAGAAGTGCTGGCCTCTACTGGAAGTGCTGGAAGGCATGGCTCCAGCTAATCTGCAGCTCTGAGGCTGAACCCAAATATGTAGCAGGTGCTCAGTTCGATTCCCTGCTTCCCTTGGAATTGTTGCTCTCGGCCTTAGGCTTCCTGTGGGGATTTCACCTATTTGAACTTTGAAGCCCCTGACTTCAGATATCTAGCCTACACAGAGGGTTTCCTGTAAGCACCAACATGGCTTAGATTTAGGCTTATTGAGTGCAGAGCCAACCTTTCAAACTTCTCGGTATCAGTCACAGCAACCGGACCAGAATGGAGTCCAGAAGGATGAGTTCAATCATCATCCAACCAGGGAGCAGACCATGCAGGAAGCTTCTGGAAATGCCTTCCCTTCCCAGAGCTCTCCTGGCATGCAGCTTGGGAATACAGTGGGGGGAAAGATGCCAATTTCCAGAAGACACATCTCTCCTGGAAGATGGATGGTAGTGTGGGATGGTACTAACAGCAATGGCCAAAGTAACTTCTTGTGTGCTTCTGACGGGACACATTCATATTTCATTTAATCCTTATGCACCCCTGTAAGGAATGTGCTAAGTGCCATACATACAGTCACAAGTAAGGAAGGGCTGTTTTGGGAATCTCGGGAACATGAAGCCGCACAGCCCCTGAATGAGCAGGAAAACCTATCCCCCCCCCCCCCCCCCCGTCCCTAATGTTGACTGCAAATATACCATAAGCTCAAAGCAAAGGTTTCGAAAACTCTGTTTCCTTATAGATAGTAATTGTTCTGAAGAAAGGGCCTAGAAGAAGCTGGCCCCGTCTTCTGTATTGCTCCAAACATCTGGATTGAAGGGGTCTTATCCCTATAACTGGCTAAGGACAATAAAGAATATTTGGTACAGGTCTACACTTGACTGACTGACTGCCGACACATCCAAGCCATCTACAAGGGTACCCCCTAAGATCTGTCTGCAAGAGTCATGGACCATCACGGAGAGCTGTACAAAACATCCTGCAGAAGCTGCACTAGCAGACCCTAACACAGCTCCCCAGCTTTGCATCCCCTAAAGAGCATTATGACAAATATCAGCCATAAAATGATTAACCACGTCACTTTTCTCTTAAACCAACTTACTTGTACTTAATCCCACTAGGTGGGTTAAAAAAAAAAAAACAGGTTCAAAGTCTGTCTCTCCTTGGAGGTGACTGGCATGTCTTTCTCCATTCAAAATTAGAGAAAATGCCCAAGCTTAGAAGTGAATTCACTTCTAGAGGCTTATTGGAACTCGGAGCACATCCCCTTGACAGATACAACAGGGATTAATGAGCCATGACCAGAAGTTTGATTTTTCTGTCAAGTGCTCCCATCCGTTTTTAATAAACAGAAGAACAGCAGCAACTCTGCTGCCTGGCTCTCCGTCGTGTAAGTAGGGCTGCTTGCTCTTGGTAGCCTGTGTGCTGAGCAGAGTTAGGGTGGTAAATGGCTGACAAATGCATTTATGAGCCCCTTTGGTCTGCCGCGCTGGTGGCTGGCTTTCTCCCCAAGTTCCATTTCTCTCCCTCTATTCAATGTGGGCGGCTCAGAGCATTGCCAAGGGAAACCGTCAAGTGTAATATCACATTTACAGCTAAATGGCTTCCATTTCGTGCCACTGGGGCACTATCTGTGGTGTAAAAACTGCCAAAATACCCACTGTTTTCCCGTTAAGCCAGGCTGGGTGCTCTTTCACAGAAGCCTGGTTCCAGTGAGGACTAGAAGTTGAGCCAAAGTACAGATACCCTGCAAAAATAGATGGTAAGAAGCAGGTAGGGCTGAAGAGCACGCCCAACATCGTGGTCCCCCTCCTGGGTGCCCATGAAGATGTATTTGATCTCAGTTAAACAAAAACAGTTGGCTTGTTCTGCTCACATTCACTGAAAATAATCGCACTGATCACACAAGTGATGTTTCTATGGTGGACACAACAAAGTGGTATTTTTCTCTTTCTCTTCCTTCCTTTCTTTCTCTTATTATTTCTTTTTCTCTTTTTCTTTTTGGTCTTACAAAGGAAGCTGGGGTTTTTTCAAGTGGCGGGGTGGAGTGGGGTGGGGGGTGGGGGGGGGGGGGCGGGGGAGCCTTCTTTATTCCCCGAGAGCCTTGCTAAGAACGGCTGCCTTTAGCCATACTGACCACAGGATGTCCCCAGCGTTCCATGGAAATTCCATGGAAAGGGCATTTACCTGGTAATGCAAAAGTTTTTTTTTTTTTCTTAAGGAAGAAAGGTCAGAGCGCAGAGACATGGCCACATCTCCCATTTCAAACCAAACTGGTTCTGCAGAGGCTGCCTCAGCACCACCATGGAACATCACAGCCATGTGAGCTGAGGTTGTCCTTGAAGTAGAATGTGCCACCTACAAGTAAAGCCACTAAACTTAACAGCCCAGAGCTGATATTTAATCGCCCCTGAAGAGAAGTCACCCTGAGGCAGAGTTAATAACCAATACCAGATCTTATTTTTTTTCACTTTAATTTTCTTTAAAAGCTTTATGCTCAAGCTACGTGGTGACCAATATCTGATGAAATTGTATGCTGTTCAAGATATGCCTTTAGCTGACACATTTATTAGATCCCAAAATGAGAGTCTACAAGAACTTAACAAAGAAACACTGGCAAGGAACATGAATGCAAACTTATTATTGTTGTGTTAAAATAAAATCTTTAAAGACTTAAGATCGAAGTAGACTACTTTATCCATTCCCCTATTTCATAGTTGCAGGGGTGATACAGCAATGCCACAAGAAGGCTTCCAGGCTGCCATGCACAAGGTATCGAAGAGAAGATTCCTAGGGAAGAGGGCACATCCGTCAGCCCTTTGGGAGGCTGGGTATGAAATGTACGATTTCTCTTATTCAAGAGGTAGATCACAGATTTCAGTGCTGGGTCCAGTCATCAAAGGACTAAGATAGTTTGTCCATTTCCTCACTGACTCCAATTTAAGCAGATTTCAACTAGCTTCTGTTATCAAAGCTTCTTGAGTTGAACCCACAAGTATATTAGGATAAAACTCCTTTTTGTTAACTTAGCTATATGTAGCTGGAGAATTTCTCTCCAGCTCCCACCAAGCCCCACCAGTCCCAGAGCCCACTTATAAAATAAACACACCGACTCTTATATTATTTAAACTGTTCAGCCATTAGCTCAGGCCTATCATTGTCTGGCTCTTATTCTTACTCAGCCCATTTCTGTTCATCTATATGTTGCCACGTGTCCGTGGCTTTACCTGTTGCCTCTACATGATGCTCCCTGAACGACAGCTGGTGTCTCTTCCCCTGCCTTCCTCTCCTTTTTCTCTCCCCTCTCTGCTAGTCCCGCCTATACTTCCTGCCTGGAAGATGCACAAAGGGTCTAGATGGTGTCTGCTTTCCTACCACTCGTTAATATACCCAGATGCACAGCTTTGAGTATCTGTTATTTCTACATACTAGTAGAAGCCATGTTTTTCCTGATGTGGAAGCCTTTGTGGTCTTAATTGTGCCCACCCGAAGTCCCTATGCTGAGTTTTTAACCTTGAGTACATCACCATGTGATTGCATTTGGGGAAGAGCCTTTAAAAAGATCTGTAGCCTAGGTCACTGGCTAGGTTTAACTAGGTCCCACTGGGTGGGACCACGTCCAGTATGACTGGTTTCCATATAAGAAGAGATCAAGACATCACCATTCACAGAAAGGCCCTGGGAAGTTGTGGGATTAGACAGCATGGGAAGGCCAAGGCAAGACCTCAGGGGAAACTCACCCTGAGAACACCCTTATCTCGTTCCAGCCCCTCTCTGCATTCGTGAGACTACTGTGGTAGTTCTAAAAAAATTAATCCAGAGGCAAAATGGTAATACTAGTTGTGTAATAAAACTGTTGCAGGCTCTTAAGTTAAATACAGTTCATGCCTTAGTAATAATGGCTGACTCAAGTGAATGCCACGAATCCTACCTGTCAAGAGATTTACAGATATTTACTTATTTAGTATTGGAGGAACCATCCTGGTTGAAATACTCATTTTTACAAGAGAAACTGGGGTAAAGACTCCTGCACCCATACTCCATCCCTGGAAAATAACAGCAGGGAGGGACTTAGAAAGGCAGGAAAAAGATGAAGTCCTTTCTCCATAGTGTTCTGCATAAAACATACATTTTGGAAATGGAAATTGTGTTTTAATGGGTGGATTTTAAACAGGGTACACTTGTTTGAGCAAATAAACCAGATACCATGGAGTGAAACTTGGTGCTCCCTCTGTTAATTATGGAGTCACATCGTTCCTCTGTTTCAGGGCACATGTGTATAACCAGATGCTTACCTTTTAAGTTACCTAGTATTTTCAGTTCTCTCTAGACTGTACCAAATGGACCATGTGGCCAAAAGTGATCAGAGAACAGTCAGCCTTCAGGGAGAGGTCTGTGATTGAGCACTAGCCTGGTTGGTGATGCATCCACAATTCACTGAGCTGCCCGGGCTGTGCGTGCTTCTAGCCCATTTGATTCCTGTTTGGTTCAGGACTTACTGTATCCTGGGCGATTTAGAGTGGGCTGTGTCTGAGAGTCTTCCTTCTCCTCCTCCACAATGGGCTCCCTAAAATGCCCCCACGTGCTGCACATGGCAGATGCACCTGGAGAAAGCCAGGAAGTAAGTCCTCCTTCCATATCCAGACCCACAGACTCTGATGCCTGAGGTTTGGACCAATGAGTGTGACTTGTGAACCTTTCCTGTGTGTACAGGACCCGCCTGGAGCTGGCACGGCTCAATGCCTAGTGCCTTTGCCACATAGCACATGACCTCAGAGAAATATCTAAATTCTCTGTCTCTGTATATGTTTCTCTGTCTGTATTTCTCTGTCTCTGTCTCTCTGTCTCTGTCTCTCTCCCTCCCTCCCTCTCTCTTTCTCTCTCTCTCTCTCTCTCTCTCTCTCTCTC
>CABHPP010080870.1:0-10370 GCA_902168425.1 Peromyscus attwateri | reverse complement strand
ATTTTTACCAGATATGCTGAGATTTGGTCTGTCATAGGAAGTGCTGCACGCTTTTGGTAATTCCCTCACAGCCTTGCAGAGAAGCATGACTATTAGTTGACAAGATTAACCATCACACTTCCTGTTGTCTTTAGATGGAAGAGTAGTAAGAAGTCCCTGCTATCATTAGTCACAAGATCACTAAATAGCACCCGACCTCATGTTGCCACACCCCTAAATGGTCCTCAGACATGTGAATGGTCTCTTCAATAATCTTTCCTTCCCTAGTGAGTGTCATAGTGCATAGATCTTTCTTTCTTTCTTTCTTTCTTTCTTTCTTTCTTTCTTTCTTTCTTTCTTTCTTTCTTTCTTTCTTTCTTTCTTTTTAACAGTGTAAGATAAGATTTATTCAAATAAATCTTGTACAAGCATGCTATCTATGAAGTAAAAATTTTGATGTAAGGGTAGCCTAATTTGCTCTGTAAAAATAGTGGACTTTTAATTTTTTATTTTATAATTAATTTAATTTTACATATCAGCCACCTCCCTCCTCCCCCTCCCAAGCCCCCCCCCATCCACCCCACCCCCACCCCCCCACCCCCCACCCCCGTTCCCACCTCCTCCAAGGCAAGGTCTCCTCTGGAGAGTCAGCCCAGCCTGGTAGATTCAGTTGAAGCAGGTCCAGTCCCCTCCTCCCTACAGCAAGGCTGAGCAAAGTGTCTCAGCATAGGCACTAGGTTCCAAAAAGCTGGTTAATGCACCAAGGACAGGTCCCGGTTCCACTGCCTGGGGGCCTCCCACACAGTTCAAGCTAATCAACTGTCTCACTTATCCAGAGGACCTGGTCTAGTTCGATGGGGACTCCTCAGCTATTGGTTCACAGTTCATGTGTTTCCACTAGTTTGGCTATTTGTCTCTGTGCTTTTTCCAATCATGGTCTCAATATCTCTTGCTCATATAATCCCTCCTCTCTCTCACCAATTGGACTCCTGGAGCTCCACCTGATGCTTAGCCGTGGATCTCTGCATCTGCTTCCATCAGTCACGAGATGAGAGTTCTATCATGACAGTTAGGGTGTTTGGCCATCTGATCACCAGAGTAGGTCAGCTCAGGCACTCTCTCGACCATTGCCAGTAGTCTATAGTGGAGATATCTTTGTGGATTTCTGGGGACCTCTCTAGCACTCTGCTTCTTCCTATTCCCATGGGGTCTTCATTTATCATGGTATCTCTTTTTTGTAGGGTAAAGGACATGGTCAACAAGACAAAACGAGAGCCTACAGAATGGGAAAAGATCTTCACCAACCCCACATCTGACAGAGGGCTGATATCCAGAATATATAAAGAACTCAAGAAATTAGACATCAAAATACCCAACAGTCCAATTAAAAAATGGACTATAGAGCTAAACAGAGAATTCTCAACAGAAGAAGCTCAAATGGCTGAAAGACATTTAAATAATTGCTCAACATCCTTAATCATCAGGGAAATGCAAATCAAAATGACTCTGAGATACGATCTTACACCCATCAGAATGACTAAGATCAAAAACACTGAAGACAGCTTATGCTGGAGAGGATATGGAGCAAGAGGAACACATCATACCACAAGGACACATGCTCAACTCTGTTCATATCAGCATTATTTGTAATAGCCAGAACCTGGAAACAACCTAGATGCCCTTCAACTGAAGAATGGATAAATAAAATGTGGTACATATACACAATGGAGTACTACTTAGCAGAGAAAAACAATGACATCATGAGGTTTGCAGGCAAATGGATGGAACTAGAAAAAATCATCCTGAATGAGGTAACCCAGACTCAGAAAGACAAACATGGTATGTACTTACTCATAAGTGGATACTAGATATAAAGCAAAGGATAACCAGTCTGAAACTCACAACTCCAGGGAGGCTACCTAGTAAAAAGGACCCTAAGAAAGACACAGGGATGGCCCAATGACAGAGAAGTGGATGAGATCTACATGAGCAAACTGGGGGTGAGGGGGGCTGTAATGGAGGGCAAGTGTCGGGGGAAAGAGAGCTTAGGGGAGCGGGAGGTTTGAGCTGGATCAGGAACAGAGTGGGAGAACAAGGAAAGAGATACCATGATAAATGAAATAGATCAAATTCTCAGCAAGGCCACAGATGAGGCAATGTGTCATTCTCGGTGCTGGCGCGCCCTCTAGTCGTCAAAAGAGACCATGACATCATTAAAGAATTTGGAGAACTTGGGAAGTACACAATCTGGATTTCCTTGATCTACCCAAATTTGCCCTCAAAAATATAGGCAGTACTGTGCACAATATAGTTTCATGCGTGCCACTCTGCTTAGCGGAGCTCTTCTCTGGCATCACAAAAACTGCACGAGTAACTCGGAGAAGCATACAGGAGGCTTTTGAAAGTACCATTAGTGTCTCTCATTAATATTTTAGGTTTTGTTTGAAACAGGGTCCACTCTCCAGTGCTGGCTTGCCTGATAACTCACTATGTAATCTAGGCTGCCTTGAACTCATCATCCTCCTGTCTCAGCCTTCCAAGTGCTGTGATTTTCAGTATGTGTCACCACATGTAGCTATAAAAGTTAAAAATTTAAATTAGGTTTCCAAATTATTTGTATATCAGGAAGCATGTAGATGTAATCGACCGCCTTATTAAATAAGAAACACAGAGCCAATGTAAAGGTGAAAGCCCAAGAGGTCAGAGCTAGAAGCCTTACCCGCTTTCCGCCAGCTAGACTCTCCCGCCAAGAGACTTCTCCGAAAAAAGGGAGTTTCTTCCTGTGCGGTTGTCTTATAAAGAGTTCTGGTTCTTCCTTCTCATTGGTTGTGAACCCAACTACGTGGCTGTCTCATCACGGCCTCTTTGTACAGACCTCCCAAGTTTTCTATGGTTGGTATTGAGATTAAGGGCGTGTGTCTCCAATGCTGGCTGTATCCTTGAACACACAGAGATCTACCTAGTTCTGCTTACCAAGTGCTGGGATTAAAGGCGTGCACCACCACCGCCCTGGCTTTCGCTATGGCTTGCTAATAGCTCTGACCCCTAGGCAACTTTATTTATTAACATACAAATAAAATCACATTTCAGCACAAATAAAATACCACTATAGAAGCAGTTGGAATAAAACTTGAAATTAGATCAATATTAAAATTATGATTTATTTTCAAGTGTATGCCAGCAAAAAATAGAAAAATAACTGTGTCATATGGTAGTTTTATTTTTTAGTGTTTTGAAAAATATCCAGACTGGATTGCATAATGGCTGTACTAGTATGCTCCCCCAACTCCTCTCCAGCATTTGGTGCTATCTGTTTTCTTGATGATAGACATTCTGACTGGAAATGAGACAGAATCTCCAGGTAGTTTGAATTGGCCCTTCCCTGATGACTAAGGATATTGAATGATTTCTATTTAAGTATGTTTATTGATCATTTGCATTTCTTCTTTTGAGAACTGTCAATTCAGTTCATTTTTCCAATTATTAATTGTATGGTGGCTTTGATGTCACTTATTTACTGGGCATACCACAGAGAATCCAACTCATTCACATCTGTGCTGCACAGTGCACAGTCCGGTGTATGGAACCACCCTAGAGGCCTGTCAACAGATGACTGTATAATGTGCTCATAGCTGTTATCAGACTTTCTTTGGGACTGCCAGCCTGAAAATAATGCTATGGAGACTTATTATTAATTATGAAAGCTTGGCCTTTAGATTAGGCTTATCCCCAACTAGCTCTTATAACTTAAATTACCCTGTGTTATTAATGTACATTTTGCCACATGGCTTTTACCTCTCTCCCATTCTCTACATCCAGCTTGTTCCACATCTCACTGGCATCTCTCTGTCTCTCTTCTTCCCAGAGTTCCTCTCTTACCTCAGAAATCCTGCCTACTCTCTCCTGCCCAGCTATTGGCAATTCAGCTCTTTATTAAACCAATCAGAAGGCACCTTAGGCGGAGACACATCTTTACAGTGTACAAAAAGATTATCCCACAACACATAGCCTAAAAATCTTTCTTGTGATATTTTGGTGAAGAATGTGGCTGCTTTTTGCCTTGTCCAAAAAGTTTGCCTGAGGCTAAAGTGAAGAGTTTTGGATTAATTCTTTTGACAGAGGAAATCTCAAAACAGCGTAGTATAGACTCAGTCATGTGGTTATTCATGGTAACTCTAATGATGATTTATAATGAAAAGGAGCAAGCTGGGCAAGGAGATAAACAGATTAAGAAATGGAATAAGGGGAGTGGTGACCCCAGGGGAAAGATTCTACCCAGCTAAGTGGGTTAGAGTGTTTGCTGGTCTTGCAGAGGACTTGGGTTCAATTCCCAATACCTACATGGTGCCTCACAACCATCTGTAGCTCCAGTCCCAGGGAATCTTATGCCCTCTCTTCTGGCTTCCTTGGCCACTAAAGGTATATATTACACTGACATACATTCAGGGAAATACTCATATACATAAAAATAATAAAATCTTTAAAAAGTTTCTGTTTTATAACTCAGTAATACTTTTTCTAGAATACTTTAAAAGAAAACAAGAAAATATTAAACAAGGATTTTTATACCCAAAAACACACCAGAGGTTTGAGATAAAATTCTTGTAGTGTTTATAGAACAGCAGGATAATTATGATTGATAATAATTAAATGGTTCAAAATAGCTAAAAGAGAATAGCATTTTGAACATTCCTTGCACAAATAAATGACAAATGTCTGAGGTAATAGATATGGTAATAAAACTGATTTAATTATTACATATTATAAATACACAATGAAAGGTCTGACTGTTCCCCATAAACAAATATAACTAGGATGCCAGTTAGAAATTCTGAAAACTTAAGAATATATATACACAGGAACATTTTGAAATCACAAATACTAGTAGCAACTGAAACATCTAGAAACAAGGAGATGTTTCATAAATGCAACTTATGAATCAATAAAGAATGTTATATTTACAATGGTATTTATTGATCTGAGCTAATGCTTATACTATATTAAAACAAAAGAGCAGGATACAAAATCTTACACACAGAGGAACCTCAACAGCTTGTGTATAAGGGAATAAAACACACTATGTTAGCTCCCAGTGTTGGTACTATCATTAGGCTGCTGCTCATGCTTGCTTGGTTTTTACAAGCCTCCTGCAATAAATATAAATTACTTTTATAATAAAATGTTTGTTTAAGGATTTAAAAAGCTACATACAAGCCAGGGCCAGTGGATGATCTTGTCTAGTCTTAAGGCAATGAATATAAACTGGAGAATGTTGACCGAACACAGGATTTCTAGCTAAAACCGAAGAAAAGAACCAGTTAAACAAGTTGTATTTAACACAGTGGTTAATTGTTTAACACACTAGTAGGCAATGCAAATTATAATATGGTAAAATGTTAACACTACTGTGCTGCTTCTGGTTTTTTTGTTTTTGTTTTTTTGGTTTTTTTTGCCAACAGAAAATCACAGTAGTATCATGCTTAGGGGAATTGTGCAAGTCTTTTGTCTCATCCTTATAGTCAGCTGGTGCCTTGGCCATTTTGTTGTTCAAGATCTGAGTGCTGTTGGCCAGACAGTGACCTTTTTTGAAAAAAGAAAGAAAAAATAGGTAATCTGCAGTAGATTTCCTCCAAGCCTCCTTTCTGTCCCCACTGGCAATCATCTATACTTATTACCACCCTCAAACTTCTTTTTACTTCTACCCAGGACTCTGCCCTAAATCCTATACCTTCTCTTCCAATTCCTTGAGGACCATCTCACCTCAATCCAACTCTTATAGATTTGGTGTTGCATTGGATTCTTACTATGCTACTGACCTTTCCCAGTAAGAAGCTAGTTGCCTGAGGTGGTTTGAATACAATTGGTCCCATAATCTCATAGGGAGTGTCTCTATTGGGTGGTGTGGCTTTGTTGGAGTGGGTATGTCCTTGTTGGAGGAAGTCACTATGGGGGCAGGCTTTGAGGTTTCTTATGCTCAGGATACCACGCAGTATCTCAGTCAACTTCCTGTTGCCTGCAAGGTGCAGGACTCTCAGCTACTACTCCAGCATCCATGTCTGCCTACACGCTGCTATACTCCTTGCCATGATGATAGTGGACTGAACCCCAAAACTGTAAGCCAGCCCCAATTAAAGGTTTTTCTTATAAGAGTTCCGTGGTTATGGTGTCTCTTCACAGGAATAAAAACCCTAGGACAACATGCATGTATGAAAGTGTCACAAGTCAACCAACTATTTTGTATCCTAATGAAAAGTTAATCAAAAATACAATAGAAAATAATCAGGGCTGCATGTGAGCATACACTTACTTATATGACTACTAAATAAAATATAATAGGCAGAAAAGTACATTTCCCTTTATGCAAGGAGCTCCACATTCAATGCATTGGTTTTTCCAATCTGGACCATCTAGAATGCTTTCCCTTTGTTTAGCATGGTTGTAATTTTTTTTAAGTAGTAGCAGCAAATTAATGAAGTTGTGTGTCTCTACTGGGACACATTTAATTTACTGAGTACTGCTGTTGCTTCTTTGTAGTTTAAAATGTATGACTTGCATTTTAAAATAAATATTATAACATTATTTGCAGACAAAGTATAAAAATTATCCAACTGACTGAAATAAAACAACTAGGGTAAATTTAGTGGGAGAACTAGAATCTCCAAAAAGTCACATTTTTCTCATAATTTTAACAACTGCTTCAATCCTTAAGAATTCTCATTGTAGACTATGCCAGATTGTAAAATGTTTATTTTAAAATGAAATCTATCTATTAGCTTTCTTAATAATCATCTTATTGTACAATCAAAATTAGACTTTTTTTGGCCTGAAAATAACACATCCTCTAGGTAATGTTTAAGACTTACTTAGCATCATGGGTAGTGTTTTCATGAAAAAAAAGTAAGGATGGCCTTTCTGATTTGGAGATATTTTAATGCTCAAGAAGCTAAGGCAGAAGAATTGCCATAAATTCAAAGCTACTGATAGATTCAGGGAGAGGGGGAATCATTGCCTTGCCTTAAGCTGTAGACCTGTTGATGACCCCACCAGGCCCCAGTGGATAGTTCGGATAGTTCGAAACAAAACATCACACACAGTTAAACTGAATGAATCACAAAACAAAAGCAAGAAATCATGGATCTTGGAAAAGGACTGATGGGGTGGGAGGGAGATACAAGAAGGTAAGAAGAAAGAGTGACTCAAATGCATTATGTACATGTAAGATTTTCCAAAGAGCTAACTTAAATTTTATAATGCTTCTGGCCACAAAGAAGTAACAGAATCTTCCATAAACAACCACAAGCTGGACAGAATATGTGAAACAACTAATTTTAGATGTTAGACAAGAGTTAGTAAATGCCCATTGTATCCAGAAAAAGAAAGAAACGGGGTGAGCCTAAAGTGGAGCAGGGAGGAAGGATGCAGATAACAGGATGTTCTTTTCTTTTAGTTTATTTTTATTTGATGTGTGTGGTGGTATTGCATTCCCCAAAATATTGTGTACCTTAATAAACTTATCTGGGGTCAGAGACAGAACAGCCACAATATTAAAGGTTAGTCAGTGGTAGCACACGCCTTTAATCCTAGCATTCCAGAGGCAGAAATCCATGTGTTCAAGGATACACCCAAGCATGGTGACCAATGCCTTTAATCCCAGAAAGCAAGCCTTCAATCCCAGGGAGTGGTGGTAGAAAGCAGAAAGGTATATAAGGCATGAAGACCAGAAACTAGAGGCATTTGCCCATAGAGGCATTTGCCCTAGAGAGGCATTTGCTGGAGAAGCATTTGGCCTGGTTAAGCATACAGGCTTCTAGCAGCAGTTCAGCTGAGACCCATTCTGGATGAGGACTTAGAGGCCTCCAGTCTGAGGAAGCAAGACCAGCTGAGGATCCCACAAGGTGAGATAGCTGTGGCTCGTTCTGTCTCTCTGACCTTCCAGTGTTCACCCCAATACCCGGCTCAGGTTTGATTTTATTAATAAGACCATCATTCATGCTACAGATGTGCATTAGTGTTTTGCCTATCTGTATATCTGTGTGAGGTCCTTGCAGACAGTTGTGAGCTGTCATATGGGTACTAGGAATTGAACCCAGCCCCTCTGGAAGAACAGGCAGTGCTCTTAACCACTGAGCCATCTCTCCAGCCTGCACAGGATGTTCTTGAGTTGAAGACTGTGATAAGAGTTCAAAGAGGCTGAGCAGCTGGGAGATATGGAACAGAGCACTAAAAATGGGGTACCTGCCAGAAGAACCACATCAATCTGGTGTATTTTAACTGGAATTATTCTCAGATCTCTTACTTCAATGGGAATAAGAGAGAGTTTCTTCAACACAGGAGAAAAATTGAGGAAGACACCAGAAGATGGAGAGACCTCCCATGCAAATGGATTAGTAGGATTAATACTGTGAAGTCATCCAATCAAAACAATCTACAGATTCAATGCAATCCCCATAAAAATTACAATGCAATTCTTCATAGAAATTGAAAAAAATCTTAAAAGTCATATGGCAGTACAAAAGACCCTGGAGAGCCAAAGCAACAAAAAAAAAATACTGGATGTGTCACCTTTCCTGATTTCAAGTTCTACTACAGAGATGCCATGTAAAAACAGTGTGGCACTGACACTAAAACAGACACACTGATCAATGGAATAGACTTAGGACACAGATATAAGCTCACACTCCTACAGCCAAATGATTTTTGTTTATGAAGAGGCCAAAAACACACATTAGAGGAAAGAGCTTCTTCAACAAATGGTGCTGGTCAAGCTAAGTAACCATGTGTATAAGAATGAAACTTGATCATTATCTCTGCACAAAAATCAATTCCAAGTGGATTGATTAAAACTGGGCTATATAACTGAACAGAGAGTTCTCAAAAGAAACACAAATGGTTAAGAAATTATTTTTAATGTGTTCGACATTCTTAGCCATCAAGGAAATGCAACTTAAAACTACTTCGAAATTTCACTATATTCTAGGCAAAATGGCTAAGAAGACAAAGGACAACAAATGCTGGTGAGGATGTGAGGAAAGAGGACCACTTCTTCCCTGTTAGTGGAAGTGCAAACTGGTGCAGTCACTATGGAAATTAGTTCCTTAAAAAGTTAAAAGTAGATCTACCAGGGCTGGAGAGATGGATCAATGACTAAGAGTACTTGTAACTCTTGAGAAGACATGGGCTTAGTTCCTAGCACCCACATAGGGGCTCATAACCATCTACAACTCCAGTTCCAGGGGATCTGACATATTCTTCTGACCTGTACAAGTACCAGGCATACACTTGGTACACACACATACATGCTGGCAAAACACTCATACACATAAAATAAACAAATCTAAATTGTTTTTTTTTGGTTTTTAGAGACAGGATTTCTCTGTGTAGCCCCAGCTGTCCTGAAACTCACTTTGTAGACCAGGCTGGCCTTGAACTCACAGAGATCTGCCTGCCTCTGCCTCTTGAGTGAGTGCTGGGATTAAAGGTCTGTGCCACCACTGCCTTCTTTAAATCTATTTTTAAAAAAGAAAAGCAACAGATCTACAATATGATCCAGTTATAGCATTCTTAAGCATACAGCCAAAGGATTCTGCATCTTACTACAGAGATTTTTGCTCATCCACATTCATTGCTGCTCTACTCACAATAGCAGGAAGTAGAAACAGCCTAGATATCCCACAACCAATGAATGGATAATGAAAATATGCTATTTATACAATGCAATGTGATTCAGCTGTTAAGAAAAATGAAATTATGAAATTTGCAGGTAAATGAAAAGAACAGGAAAATATCATTTTGAACAAGGAAATTTTGATTAATTATACAGGGATATACACGTGTAAAAACTTTCAGAAATATGCACTCAAATGAAAGTATTTTGTAGAAGTTATACATCAAATAAACTTCTCTGTCTTTGTTTCTAGTGAGGCTTTCTCTGCACTTGGGAAGCAGAACTTTAAGCAGATAAAGAAATGATGGTGAGGTCCCTGGGCGCCAGCCACCCCTGGCAAGACCTGCGCACCTTGGCCCCAAGTTCCGGCCAGCTGGCAGGTTCCCTTCTACCCCCACCCCTACCGGGAAGGGTCCCCTTCCCCAAGATCCCCTGCAGTCTCCAAGCCCTGCCCCCCAAGTCCAGCACCCCCGGAGACCCCCGCCACTTCCTGAGACTTAGAGACCGGCCCCCAGCTCCCATCCTGCCCTGGACGGACTTCCCTTCTGGACAAAGGTGAGTGCCCGCCCTCACCCTAGATCCCGTCCCTGGGCGCCAGCCACCCCTGGCAAGACCTGCGCACCTTGGCCCCAAGTTCCGGCCAGCGGGCAGGTTCCCTTCTACCCCCACCCCTACCGGGAAGGGTCCCCTTCCCCAAGATCCCCTGCAGTCTCCAAGCCCTGCCCCC
>CABHPP010080849.1:0-18597 GCA_902168425.1 Peromyscus attwateri | reverse complement strand
AACTGTGAATCCCTTCAATAAATATTCATTGTCTATCACTGTCCAGATACTGCTAGCAACTGTGGATACAAATAGCCCTAATAGAGTGTGATTCTAGCCTTTCTATATATCTAGACAGGATGAGGTACCAGCCAGTAAGAACAATTATGAGAGTGCAGAGCAATTGTCAACAGAACATATTTCCAGTCACAAAATTTAGGGTCTCTCTCTCTCTCTCTCTCTCTCTCTCTCTCTCTCTCTCTCTCTCTTACACACACACACACACACACACACACACACACACACACACACACACACTACTATAACTAGGCTTTGGTCTTAAGTAAAAATATTCTTAATGAACATGAAGATAGGACCTGGCTTGCTTCTTTAACTAATGAGCATTTTTAGCAACAGAATCTAAAACTACCATGAGACTGTTGACTAAACTGTGACATGGGCATCTTTGTGAGAATGATAGTTTACTTGAAGAGATAAAGTAGATACACAAACAGAATATTTGCTAATGATGTCTTTGCTATATTTTATGATTATGGCATTTAGGATTACAGAAACTAAATATCCTCACTTCCTGGTATTCTGTTCTTTCTTCCAAATTTGGAAATTGATTTTTAAATAACCTGTCTTAGCAGTTTCTTTGGTTAAAGTGAACATATCTATCTATAGCATCTACCTTTTTAGAGTACCCAGGTTGTATTCGGCAGTATAATCCAACTGCACAATCCGGGCCTCAAAAATGGAGATGAATTGTACTGTGCGATTAATGCATTTTTCTATTACAGTAGGAAACAAGAATGTCTCGGACATAGATGGGTCTTCCATGAGCAATGTCTGTCTAAGACTCTTTTCATAATCCATAACCCTTTCTCTATTTTCTATGTGAAAATTACAACCTATCATTTACAACCTATTACTACTTTTCATTTTAATTATGCCGAGCTTAACACTGTATTATCTACTGTGGATATTCTCAGCTCATTACTTAGGCACAAATGCTTCTATGTAGGATACCGATTAGCTTTGGAAAAATAACACCTTTTTCTGGAAACAATTGCAATATGTACTGTTTGCCAATTGTCATTTAATTGTAAACTTTTTAAATTTTGTTGAACCTGACAGCATTACAAAGCCTGTAGATTAACATGGGGGTAAGCTTATGAATGCTAAGTAATAGAAATTGTAGAATGACAATTTTTGTTATAGGAAAACATATCAAAACTTTTATTATGGAGAAATACTTGTGACTTTGGAACTAAGGACACATTCTTGAGTATCTGTAACTTTGGAACTAGCAAACATATTTTACTTTATATTTGTAAAATCTTGGTAAATCCATTATCCTTTAAAGACACAATCAACAATGCTTGCTTCATAGATATCCCTTGTAAACTTTTGGAATGGACTGTTGTTATAAACTTAGTTCCCCCTTTAAAGAGATGGACCATTAATAGAAGAGAAAAAATTAAAATATTTAAACTACACTGAAATAACTTGTATTTAAAATATTCATATATAACCATATAGTATATTTTATATGTTAAAAATTTAGTCTACACATTGAACTTAATGAAAAAGATAGACTTTTGAGACACATTTCTCTTTAAGGGAATACATGCATTTGATCCTAGGATGCATTTTTGG
This sequence comes from Peromyscus attwateri, assembly GCA_902168425.1. Classification (NCBI taxonomy): domain Eukaryota; kingdom Metazoa; phylum Chordata; class Mammalia; order Rodentia; family Cricetidae; genus Peromyscus; species Peromyscus attwateri. Next base: position 16,956 of record CABHPP010080849.1, on the reverse strand, counting down.
TCTAAATAGAAAGTACTAAAAATAATTGGCAACAACCAGCTCTTATACAGACACCAAGAGAGGAAATCTTCATAAGTGAAGGCTTTCAACGGCACACACCCAGAAATATTTTAATTATATTCTTACTCAATAAAACATTTTTACTATATGAACTTAATGTAGGCATCAAAGTCTCAGGAATCAAGAGGGCAGAGTGACAGAAGGGCCCTAATCGTATTAGGGGATGGGTTGACAATGGCTATTTTCTCAGACTACGGCTTAGGAGGCGTATATGAATGTGCTGAGCTTTAATCCATTTCATTCTTTCTCTTTTCCTTTCCCCATTATGTTATGCTTCATAATGTAGAACACTGCTTATCCTTTCCAGGAAATTTTTATAATTGGATTTTTAGGTACCAAATGTGCAAAAAAAATTATATATAAGAAGAAGGAATGTGATTAGAAAACTTCAAATGGAATGACTCATGCTTGAGAAACCAATGTAGTGGTGCCATCATACTATTAATAGTCCTGCATTTGTTTCATGCCGTCAGGTGGATACTAAATAATGAAATTCTTTTATCTTTTATCTAACCAGGGGACATTTCTCCTGAGGCACTTCTTCAAACCCATGCAGACTTCCAATTAAAGTCAGTGGTCTCTGGAAGCAGAGGGAAAGCGAGGCAGGGACTTGGAGAGGTTGTCTGCTGTCAGTGTGGTTTATACAGAGTCCTCTGGACTCTAAAAGCATGTCCATGGGGTTGGAAGGTTTAGCTAGATATCCTGCCTATCTGACTCTAGGGTCTTTGGAGGACAAAGGGTCTTTTGGAATAGCCACTCCAGAGAGATCATCTTGTTTAATTTCCCCATATGCTCTTTTTGGGTTATAGGATTAGCTGAGGGCTGCCAAAATGACAGTCCCTGATGTTAGATTTACACTGATTCCAAGTAATTGGATTTGTTGAGTTAACTAGTTAACTATCCAACTGTCCTCAACAAAGCCCTGAGGACTTCAATGTGTTTTAATACCCAGATGATTAGATAGTGAATTTTGATTGTAGAAATGGAATTCCTTCTCTCTCTCTCTCTCTCTCTCTCTCTCTCTCTCTCTCTCTCTCTCTCTCCTTTCTATAGTTCTTCTACAAGATGTGTACCTTATATTGAAAAAAAAAAACTCCAATATGATCCTCCTCCACCAAACCATTCTCTGGTTAGGCAGCATCTTTGAGAAGAATAAAGCAAATTAAGGATTTATACCAGGAACTATTAGTGTAACTAAATTTTTAAAAACAAATGGCAAACTTTATTCTTCTTCTCAGACAGTTGTGAAAAATTTGTTAGAACTTTAGCTTGTACTATGGAAATTCATTCATGCAAATATAAATCATTTAAATATATGGGACTTTATAATGCTGGTAAATAAGATTTACAATGCCTCTTATGCTTATGATGTATTTTCCTGCAACACAACCATTTAATGAAAGGGTTCAAGAAGCCTATTGACATTTACTTTTTTTTAACATAATATATTTATTAAGCTCAAATATAACATTCACATTAACATCAAACACAGGTAAAATATGAAATTGCTAGAGAGGAATGATGACATATTTTAGTACTTTGATGGTGGTGCCAACATTTCATTTAGGATATTTATATGTGTCATCTAAAAAGGACAATAAATTTCCGTGAAGACTCAATATATTATGAGACTTTTCATCAACACACTCCACAGGGTAAAGTAAAATCACAGGGGGAAAGAAGAAATACTGCTGAATAATCAATCCTTGAAAGCATTCAGTGTTATTAAAAAAGCTACATTTAAATTACCCATAAGTCTAAAAAAAAATGAATGTGTCGGAAGTGGTATGATGCATATGTGTAGATGTGAGCATCTTATAGGAGTGATTCTTTTGTTTTTTTTCTCAGTATTAAGATTATTAGGTATACAAAAATGTGGCTATTACAATGGGACATTATTTGTGACATTAAGGACCTGATACTGCCTTCTCCACTGTGTGAAGCCACCACTGGGTTCATTGGCAGAACCTAATTCCACAGATAGGTCAGCTGGCACGATAAGGCAGGTAAACTTTGCAGCTTGAAGAAAGGTGAGTCAGATTAGCCGTTCATGACACTCACAGGCTGCTGAAGGTGGCTGTTGAGTTGGTTTAGCTTTTTTCCAAGAATAAACTGACTTTATATGTTTAGTTTTCCATCGTGACAAGCTAACATTGGCTCAGGTCTTGATAATGGGCTACAAAACCACTATGGCTCAGGCTTTGAAAATGGGCAACAGCAATACAAACAATAGAAACAGGCTGGGCCATGATGCCTTTGGGGTAGTGATGGACTCCTCCTTGCTAGGACTATGAGTGTCATGTTTTAAACCGAAGCAACATAGGGAAGTGATGGGAATTTTATACATTGGAAGCAAACGTTTTGTTCACTGTATAAAACCAGATGAATGGGTTCTTAACCTTGTTCTCTGGCTTATAAAAATGTATCACACTGAAAGTGGACTGTTCCTAAGACTCCATGCTAAGAGTGTCTGCTGGTCCACAGTTATTCTCTCTTTATTTTCATTTTCTCTAGGAGTAAGGCAAAAAAGGAATAAAATTTTCCCCAGTCTACATATCTTATTAATGTCCTCAAACCTACTGCAGCATCTTTTCCCAGGATTTATTCAGAAATACTAAGGTATGTGTGCACACTTGCAGGAGGCTAATGTACCAAAGGAAAACCGCTGTATAAAATATGTAGTAGAAGCCAGGTGTGGTGTTTTATACTTATAATCCCTGGTTTTATTAGCCTGAAGCTAGAGGATTGCCTTGGGCTTAATGGTAGCCTAGCCCACAAGTTCTTGGCCAGCATGAACTAAGGTGTGATATCCCACTTAACAAAACAAAACAAAATCAAAACCAAACAATATGTGGGCTTTAAAATAAATTCAACAAAATATCATTGAAAAAGCAATCTGTGAAAGTGATAATCTATATCTTTTTTCCTTTTAATTTAGATCCCTTTCTGTTTCTGTCTCTCTCTCATTACATGTTCAAAGCCCACAAGCCCTTTCTCCCAATAATGGGTATGCACATGAAAATCTCTAAATCTTTAATACTGCTAGTGATTTTTTCATTTCCATAAAATCCTAGAGCAGGTACAAAACACCTACTGGGTAGAAGAACTGTTTTGATTTCCAGAAAGGAATTTTCATCTATTGAAGAACAGAGAGAAGTGTGAAAGCCTTCTGAGCATGCAGTACTATTTACAAATGGGTACTTTGTTATCAATGCAGAGTCATACATACAACTCCCTTCTTGGGAGGAAATGTCACACTCTGTTTAAGGATGTATTTTAGGGTTCATGAAACATTTAATCTTTTTGAAAATAACTTTGGTAAAGCAAATATATACTTATTTAATATAAATCCATATCCCCAAGGTAGGTAAAAAATCTCCTTTTTGCAAATTTATAATGGAAATAGATAGATCTTGGGAAGTATGTTTGTGGATTGTCTTGGATTTTGACATCGAACACAAGTACAGTCTCTACTTTTTCTCTCTGCTGTGACAAAATACTTGACACTGTGACACTGAGGTAGAGAGGTCTACTTTGCCTCACCACCTCACAGGGGAGCATCCTTCATGATGAGGGAGGAATTGATGCAGTAAATGGCTCAATCCGTGGCAGTGTGTGTGGGGTAAGGCAGCCCTTCACATCCTGTTGGACCAGGAAGCAGGAAGTTCCAGTCCTCAGCAGTGCCTGACTGTCACCCATGTTAAGTGCTAACCTCTTCAAGCTAGGGGCTACTTTTCTAAGGCTCCACAATTTCCCCACACACTATAAGCTGAGTACCAAGTGGGGAAGTTTGACATCTAAACTGTAGCAATGTCTGTCCCTCATTTGGCTTCTGGTTCAATGGCTTCGATAACAAATATCTGGAAACTCATATAAAGTGATAGTCACAGAGCATTCCCGTTGAAGATGCTTTCCAGTTCCTCATGACTTTGTTTTGAATCTTACACAGACAAAAGATGAGAGACAAAAGTGGCTCACAAAGAACTTTTATTAACACACATCTGAGAAAATCTGAGAAAAGATCTTAATCCTCTATGTGAGTTACAGACTCTCTGCTCTGACCTTCAAAGGACTGCAACTTTTCCCTTTTATCATTTTAATAGACAAGGCAAGATCTTCATTTTTATGTATTGCTTCCTGGTTTGTCTTTATTTTTTTCTTGTCTCAATACTATTCTTTCAGGATGCTTCCACTGCTGACTTCTTCATACTTGATTTTAACTTTTAGGTAGGCATTCGCCTGGGCTCACATTTTCAAATGCTCAGGAAAAGCCACACAGGACCTAATCTCTTCCAGCTAGGTTTGAGACCTCTGCGATGGTTATCACACTTGCCAGGCTATTGATAAGGATAAGGATACTTCAAGCTCTTAAGTCATCTTTAAATTTGAAGAGCACATTTCTCATATCTAACTTAGTAAAAATTCACCAGAGAAGGATTGCTTTTCACCTCAACAGTGATTGAATCAAGTTAATCTACTTATCCACACCCAAAATAGGCAGGAAGAAATCCTGAGAAATTGTTGCCTTAGGTTAACACTGGTATCAGTAAGAGGCAGAAATGAAATCTTTTCTATGCTTGCATAGTAGTTAATGTTCACGAAATAATTACCTAAGAGTTATCACTCCTTGAAAGGATGATTGCCACTCAAGTGCTAAAATATAAACTTAAAAATGTTGAGCATTTCAAATATGAATACTATATTAACATAATTTCTATCCTGATTCTGCCTGTATCTAACCACTAGCTCAAATTCCTGACCTCTTCTGCTTTAATTGATATTGTAACACACATACCCATATATCACATACACATATTATATCACACATAAAACCTGCCAAGTCCATTTTCTGTTGCTCCTATGCACATGGGTTTAGATCCTAACACTTGGAACTGGATAAACTCACTCTTAGAGAAAACTGGTTCTTCCTCTCTCAGCAGCCATTGGTGGCCAGTAGCTCTTCATCTACATTTGGGACTTTATAAAATTTTTCAGACAAGCTGTCATGTTAATTGGTGTTGCTGTTATGTAAATTTTTTATAGGCAAGAATATGGTTGAGAATTCATAGGAACAACTTGCCTGTTATATCTAGAGGACACTATTCTGTCAGCATCCTCTAGATTCTTAAAATCTTTTCCCCCCTCTTCCATGATGTTCCCTGAGTTTTGGTTACAGGGACTGTATTATAGATATACCATTCTGGGCTGACCGACCCATGGCCACTTATTCCCTTAAGTTCGACTATGTTTTGGATCTACGCAATATTCTTCATCAATTACAAAAGGAAGCATCTTTGATGAGGGGTGAGAGTTATGTTTTTCTGTTGGCACCATGAGAGATAGTCCTCAGGCAGGAGGCTTTCAGATCAGTTCCAGCTTAATTCCCACAAGTACTGTACCCAAAGTTTGTGTTGTCTTCAGAAATAGGGTGTTGCCCTCATGTTCTTGAAGGCAACCAAAGGCAATTGTGATAGCTTATATTGTTTGGGAGTCTTCCAAGCCCTCTTGATCTGACCAGCTAAACTATAACTTTAAAACAACAACAAAAGACAGCATGTATTTCAAATATGGAGCCAAGAAGAACCTGAGTTGGAACTGACCCAAAAGCCTCCTCCCTGAAGACTAACTTTCATTGTACCAGAAGATGCCATGCACACTTCCAAAGGAAATAAGCAACCAGCAGTCCTATCCAGGTCTGATGCCTGTGAATCACAGCAATTAGCACGGAACCATAATCCTAATGGTGCAGTCGTGTGGCACACACACCTTGGTGGTAACCAACAGCTCTCTAACTGGACTCAAGACTGACTTAACACGAGGGAAATCATACTTGGCACCGGAAATCTGTTGAAATAACCAGGGCTGGAGAAGGTAAGGACCTTGAAGGTGAACGTACAATGTCCACTTTACTAAACAAGCACAATCCTTAACTAATGAAAAAAGATTTGAAAGAGCAAACCGGGTTTGGAAGTAGTAAAGGGAAGTGGGGGAATGATTTAATTACATTATAATGTCATCAAACAAATACTTAAAATATTTTTTAAACTGAATAAGAATGATATTGTAAAAGTCCATTATCACTTTCAGATCTGTTTATAGCCTTATGCCTTGATTGTAAAAAGGATATTGTCATCTTTATATTTCAGAACTGAAGAGTGTCTTGATTTACTCTGTAAGAAAGAAATAGAGAAGACCCTGAACCTTTGGTACAATGCTTTCATTTAAAAACTTTTACTCTTCTCTGCAAATTAAGGGGGGAAAGAAGCAGTCCCTTCCAGACTGTGGGACTTGGATGAACTCTCCTGAGCCTCACATTCAGAAAAAATCTTTTGACACTGTTTTGTGTTTTGAGATATGTTCCAACTATGCATCAAGTCTCTTTATTTAAAGTCCAGATTCTAGACTATACATCCTAAGAGTAAACAGGACTTCTTACTTCCCTTTGGTTCAGTGAGAGAAACAATTTTGCTATCACAGCACAGAATCATACTGCATGCATGTGGAATAAAATTACACACAGACCTTGAGAATGGATGAGGATCCTATTTTTTCCTGGTTGTGATTTCCCATGCAGGGGAATCACAGAGTTAGAATTTCTAAGGCCCAGATTTCCTGGTCATCGTTATGCATGTTGTTAACAATAAAGAGTTTTTATCAGAGGATATGTAGAGATATTCCAAACTGCACAAATGCTCTGGTGTTACAGTAGATTGTAGAGTTGTACTCTGTCCATTTAGGTATCCTGATAAATGCATTTTCTTTGATTTCCTTTTTGTTTCTGTTCATTCAAGTGACTTCCTTAGGCATTTCCTTTCGGGCAGTTTACAGACAGCTCTGTAGTTTGTATTTTCATGTTGTCAAGACATTTTGCTAAGACTTGCCAAATTGCATTATTTTATAGTCAAAGTTCCAAATATGGGGGAGTTGAGTCCCTTCATAATGAAGAGAAGTGCAGCTTCATTTGGTAATAAGGAGAATATTGGCAAACACAGCAAAATCCTCCAGTTAATCACAAATTTTAACCACTATCTAGTTGACATGTGCCTGCTGTGCTAATTGCTTCATTACTTAATTATGCAAAAAATAATAGCTTCCACAGCAAACATAACCCATGAAGCATTATTAAAACACAAAGAAACATGTTCCACACTCCTTAGTGCAAATATAAATATTTCATAATGAGGAAAAACACTTTTATATAACAGTAATGAAAATTTTGCAGTTAGCTGGAGTTCTTCCTTCTAAGTAAATCTTTGCAGTACTCTTACACACCATGACCTCTGCTGTCTGTGATTAGAACCATAGATTTTGCTCTGACACCAAGATCTCTACAAGTGAGGGGGTCTGCTTTATTTCCTTCAGATCCCTGTTACGTATTCTTTCCTTATTGCACACTTGCTTATGACTCTGCATTTGTTAAATAAAACAGTAAGTGAAAACGCCAGTGAATAAGTGGACACATAAACACCGCCCATCAATCTAGGGTCAGATGCAGAATTAGAAGGGATGTCAAGGATCCACTTCCCCAAACAAAAGACAGTATCTCCTAGAGAAGATGGGCCACAGTTATGCTTTCAGTACTTTTAGCAATCCAGGGCTAATTTTAATATAAATCCCTAGCCCTGGACAAAGAGATGAGCATTGTCAGTTAACATTACCCTAGTCTATTGCTTTAAATGTCTGTAAAAGTCTTTTTTATTCCTGAGAAGCTAGACATAATGACCCACACCTGTAATCCCGGCACCTGAGAGGTTGGTGGAGTTTCAGGCTAGTCTGGGCTACATAGTGAGATGCTGTCTCAAGACAGAAAAACAAATAATATGAAAATCATGCAAAAAAAAAGGAATTTTTTTGAAAGTTTAAAACTCATCAAAGTTCAGTTTTATATTTTGGTGTTTTCCTGAAAGTCAAAACAGTATTGTGGTCTTGTAAACTGTCTTTATCATATATAGTTCTTAAATTAAGATGACTGAACAATTCATAGATATTCTTTTTTATTTTTTTCTTTATTAAGAAATTTTTTTATTCATTTTACATACCAACCACAGATCTCCCTCTCTTCCCTCCTCCCACTGCCTCTAGCCTTTCCCCTTCAATCCATGCCCCCATTCCCTCCTCCAAAAAAGTAAGGTCTCCCATGGGGAGTTAGCAAAGCCTGGTACATTCAGTTGAGGCAGATTCAGGCCTCTCCTCCTGCATCAAGGCTGTGCAAGGTGTCCACCATAGGTAATGGGCTCCAAAAGCCAGCTCATGCATCAGGGATAGATCCTGATCCTACTGCCAGGGGCCCCCTTAAGCAGACCAAGCTACACAACTGTCTCGTATATACAGAGAGCCTAGTCCAGTCCCATGGAGGCTTCACAGCTGTTGGTCTAAAGTTCATGAGTTCCCACTAGCTCATTTCAGTTGTCTCTGTAGGTTTCCCCATTGTGATCTTCATGCCCCTTGCTCATAGAATTCCTCTTCTCTCTCTTCAACTGGACTCCTGGGGCTTAATCTGGTGCTTGGCTGTGGATCTCTGCATCTGTTTGCATCAGTTACTGGATGAAGGCTCTATGATGACAGTCAGGGTATTCACCAGTCTGACTACCAGGGTTGGCCAGCTCAGACATTCTCTCTACTATTGCTACAAAACGACAGCCTACAGAATGGGAAAAGATCTTCACCAACCCCACATCTGACAGAGGGCTGATCTCCAAAATATATAAAGAACTCAAGAAACTATACAGCAAAATGCCATATAATCCAAATAAAAAATGGGTTACAGAGCTAAATAGAAAACTCTCAACAGAAGAATCTCAAATTCCCGACAGACATTTAAGGAATTGCTCAACATCCTTCGTCATAAGGATGCAAATCAAAATGACTCTGAAATACCATCTTACACCTGTCAGAATGGCTAAGATAAAAAAAAAAAAACTGTTGACAGCTTATGTTGGTGAGGATGGAGAACAAGAGGAACACTTCTCCACTGTTGGTGGGAGTGCAAACTTGTACAGTCACTTTGAAAATCAGCATGTTGGTTTCTCAGAAAATTGGGAATCAATCTACCTCAAGACCCAATGATACCACTCTTGGGCATACACCCAAGGAATGTTGAATCATACCACAAGGACACTTGCTCAACTATGTTCATAGCAGCATTATTTGTAATAGCCGGGACCTGGAAACAACCTAGATGTCCCTCAACCGAAGAATGGATAAAGAAAATGTGGCACGTATACACAATGGAGCACTACCCAGCAGTAAAAACCAATGACATCATGAAATTTGCAGGAAAATGGATGGAACTAGAAAATATCACCCTGAGTGAGGTAACACAGACTAAGAAAGACAAACACCGTATATATTCACTCATAAGTGGATACTAGATGTAAAACAAAGTATAACCAGATTATAACCCACAGCTCCAAAGAAGCTAGCTAACAAGGAAGACCCTAAGAGGGATGCATGGATCGCCCTGGGAAAAGGAAATAGATGAGATTACCTGAGAAAAATGGGGGGGGTGACAATAGAAAGTAGGAGATGGGGGATGAGAACATAAGGGAACAGGATGGTTGAGCTGGAACAGAGGTAGAGTGAGAGAACAATGAAAGAGATACCTTGATAGAGGGAGACATCATGGGGATACAGAGACATCTGGTGCTAGGGAAGTTCCCGAGAATCCACAAGGATGACCCCAGCTTAGACTCATAGATATTCTTGAAGGTTTTTCAATAATTTGAAATTACTGAAGACATTCCAAGGATCTTTATGACTCTCAGCACAATTTAGAATAAAAGATTCTCAGATTTAATACTTGTAAATTTGGAATTATGTCTTAAGCACCTATAAGTACCTACATATCGATTTGTTGACAATAACAAGCACTCACCTGGTTGGAAGATTTCTGTCATATGTTAGTCTTTCTCATTTTAATAGCCCCCCAATTTCCTTCATATCTACCATTATTGTGTAGTTCTAATAATGCTCTCAGTATTTTACTGCATTCCTAGATAAAGATATATAGTACTATACCACATCAATATGTGTATGAGAAGATGAAGTGTCACCCATAGTCTATTCATGTTATTCCTAATGCTTCTTAGGAGAAAGTGTTGATTCTTTTTAAGTCAACAGCATGTTTAATATTGTTGCTTCATTCGTACACCTGCTTATTTGTTACACAAGTCCAGTTTTAGATGTCAGTACATTTGTTGATGACCTTCTACACATCAGGTTCCACCCTAGAAACCAGGGCTACAGCTGTGAAAAAGATAGAAAAAGCTCACAAAGCAAAAACACTAAAGAAGATTTCCCTTCAGGACCCGTGACCTCTCCAGGCATGGGTTGTTGAGTAGATTTACACTACTGGGCATGAATTTCCTCCTGAAGTGCAGGGATCAAATCTAATCAGAAAGTGGTTGGCTGCACCCAAAATAGTTAATTTGTGCTGCTATCAATACTGGGCAGTGGTTTATGCAGAGACTCCTAACTCTCCAAAGTGCTGAGAATAGGTGACTATGTGCATACTGCTGGAGATCAGACATCTGCATCAACCTCTTCTATTCCAGGTTGAGGGAACACTACAGGGGAGGGGTCAGAGGAGAGAAGACAGAGAGAAGCACTGTGAATGCTGTCTTCAGAGCACAGCATAATAGCTGTACACATGAACCCACAAAAGCTGTGGTTGCTAAACAAAATGTGAAAAATTTAAAGCTAATTATAATTCCATCCCTGAGATAGGAAGGCGCACCTGAGGAAGAGTTACTTTTCTTTAAGGCCGTGGATACTGGTAGGTTGGGTAAACCCAAGTGGTGATCCTCATATTCATACAAGTTTGGATTCAGGGTTATATTAAAAAAAAAAAACAAAAAAAACAACAACAACAAAACAAAAAACCAGAGCATGAAGTTGAGAAGGAGACATGTTGAGGTAGCCTAAAAATAATCAGAAGTGTGTCTACTGATTGGTGGATTTGATCAAGATACACTGTACATGTATGAAAATTTTAAAAAATAAAACCAAAATAAGAGAGTAAAATCGCATATAATAAGAACTATAATTTCACTTGTGTTTTCAGAGGAGAGTAAAAGGAACGGGGAAACAAAAGGAATTCAGAACAGGATTAACCAGAACGAAGGGACTGGCATAAGGTTTCGGGAGAGAAAAGGCGTCAGCAGGCACGTTTGGAGCACCAGTGGGAATCATGCAAATGAAGAATAGGTAAGAATGTAACAGGAAAAGGAAGTGATGTGATGTGACTAATACTTGAATAGTTGGAGATACGAGGCTGGACTCAGTTGATTCCAGGATGACAACATCCAGAGTGTAGTATAAGATAGCAGCCCAAGGTGAGGTCAGCCTAGGGAAAGAGTGGACCATCTTCATGACTTTCAACCTCACCTTAAGTATGGGGAAGGGCTATTTCAGGACTTAGGTAAGCATGGTATTCGCTTCTGCAATTGAAACATTTTGCTTGGTTGCAAAGTAGAAAACAGAGGAGCACGAAACAAGAGAAAACACGAGGAATACCTCGAGTTTTATTCTAAGCATCAGGGAGAATGGATGTGCCAAAGAGAAGATAGCCTGGAGAGCTAACCAGGATGCCTCCAGCAGGCTGGGAATAGGCAGCACATGGCAGACAAGGTGGGGAGATCACAGGCATAGGTGTTAGGATTCTGAGTTAAGCATAGTGTCCATTGCTGTACCATCTGGACTCCCCACCATGTATATGAAGGAGCTTAGTGCCGGCTGTAATTAGTATGTGCTTGCGACATTCAAGTCAAGCTGACAAGCTGCTGTTGGAGTCTCAGTGATTGTAAAACAACACTGCGGAATCCTTATATTGACTTTTAAGGAGCTTCAACATGATTTTAGACTTAAACCTATACACAAAATTTGGATGCAGGAAGGCATTATCATAAATATTTTATTCAATAAATATCTGTTTGTTGAATCTCTACAAGCAACTAAGGCTCAAAGAATTGAAACATGTTTCTTGCCTAAGGTTTTAATACAAGCCTAGATTTATAGCTTCAAGTTTTATATGCTATTGATTAGATCAATAGTGTACTGTCTGAAATGAATAGATCCCATAAACGCCTGTGAGGCCATGGTGATATTACAGTTCTTGGAACTTTTGGTATTTTCATGACCATGGCTTCCATGTTTTAGGCAAAATTCATATTTTTTATATTAAATAATTTCAAAATATTTGCCTCAGATTTCAAGTTCCTGCTTTTCTAGCCAACTTAAATCTAAGTCCATTCTCTAAGGAACACAGAATGCTGATCTCCTTTCCCCTTTTACCCATTTTTAACTAAAATATAAGTACATCTCTTTCCCCTTTCCCTTTCCTTCTTCTAGTGCCTCCACTTTTTTTTCCACCAGGTTCTCCTAAGTCCTCTACCTCCAACTCCTTCATTGCCTCCCATTGACAGCCTTTCCCAGATTATTACTATTATACATACACCAATATGCATAGATACACATCAGTACATGCTGATGGATCTGTCATTGTTGTTTGTGTGGATAGGGTTTCTGGGCTGACCACTTTGTATTGGACAGCCAATCATGGGATTCATTTTTGGGAGAGGCTACCTCTTCCTCCTTCAGTTGCCTATAGTTGCTCATCCAGGTATGTGAATCCAAGAACCCTTCCCCCTTAGTGTCAACATATCTTTTGATATTATTGTTGCTCAGATCTTGTTCATGCAGTCATTTCTATGAGAAATTGCTTCACAGTAGACTTCTTGAACATAACTGCGAAAATCCTCAATAAAATACTAGCAAACAGAATATAGGCACATATCAAGAAGATCATCCATCATGATCAAATTGGCTTTATCCTGGAAATACAAGGTTCAACATACATAAGTAATTAAATATAATAAATCATACAAATAGACTTAAAATTACCTAGACACCTCAATAGATTCATTTAAAGCCTTTGACAAAAAATCCAACCTGCTTCCATGTAGGTGGAGTTTTCCTGTCCCTACTTTCTGCTCCAAAATCACTCAGAGACTTAATATAAACTATAAATGCTCCGCCAATAGCTCAGGCTTATTACTAACTAGCTCTTACAACTTAATCCATTTTTATTAATGTCTGTGCTGCCCTGAGGCTTGTGGCTTTTACGTCTATCTGGTTTTCATGTCCCACTCACTCTCCATCTGGCTGTCTCCTCTGACTCGCCCTCATCCTCATCCCACCATTCTCAGTTTGGCTTTCCCACCTAACTTTATCCTGTTCAGCTATTGGCCAGTCCACTTGTTTATTAAACCAATCACAGCAAAATATATTCACACAATGTACAGAAGGATTGGTCCACAGCACTTCCATGATAAAAGTCCTGGACAAAGGATTAGAGAGAATGTATCTCAACACCGTAAAAGCTATATTTGACATAACCACAGCCAACATTTTCCTGAATAGTTAAGAAAACTTGAAGTAATCCCAAAAAATCAAGAACTAGATAGCTGTCTATGAACTCCACTCCTTTTCAATATTGTTCTCAAAGCACTAGTTGGAGCAATACAGTAAAAGAAGGAAAATAAAGTGATAAAAATAGGAAAAGAAGTCAAATTATCCCTATTTTCAGACATCATAATATTATACATAAAAGATTAAAAAAACTTCTATCCACAAAGCTTCCAGAAACAATCAGCAATTTCAGCAAATTGACAGTGTACAAAATTAGCTTACCCAAATCATCTTTTCTATACACCAACAACATAAGACACCAACAAAGAGATCATGGCAACTCTCATTTACAAGCCCACTGAAACCAATAAACTATCTTGGAATAAACCTAACCAAGGAGGCGAAAGACTTCTACAGTGAAAACTTCAAATCTAAAAGAAGAGGTTGAGGAAGATCCTGTTTCTCACTCTCTCTTTTTCTTTTTCTTTATTCTTCTCTCATACAATACATCCCGACTACAGACCCCCTTCTTTCCCCTCCTTCCAGTCTCTCTGCCATTTCTCCTTGCCCCGAGATCCACTGCTCCGCCTTTACCTTTGGAAAAAGCTGACCTCTATCCTTGATCTCTTTAAGTACTGAAAGTTTATTTCATCATGCTGCAAAAGTCGCCACTTTCTTTCTTTCTCTTTTTATTTTAATTTATTCAACAAAGTTCTAGTACATAGTCCATCATGGCCTCAAACTTGTCATCCTCCTGTCTCAGCCCTTTGAATATTGGGATTACATGTGTGAGCTATGACACCAAGATCATATTTTATTAAGTCAAGGTTATTACTAGGCTTCCTTATTTACAAAATGTATAATGAATTCAAAGTAGCAAAATATTTGAGGACATAATCTATGGAATTAAACTCTCCATGTTCCAATCCAGGGTCTACTACATAGAAATAATTTTGAGAGAACACCTATATTTTTTAAACTTCTATTCCCTCATCTCTAAAGCAAGAAATAATAACAATCATTTAGTATTTGAGAGAGATATAATAATCATCATAAAGTATGAAAATGGAAACTGGGATAAATCAACATGGGTTACACATCCTTGTCCAAAGAAATAATATATCTTTTTCCAAGTGTTTGTTGCTCTTTCTGGATCGGCCTTTAGATTTACACTTGGATTTCCCTCCCTGTGAATTCATTGTAGAGTAAGGTTATACCTTGATATTGCGACCCATGCTTGGTATGAAATTTTCTCTCAGTGAAAAAATAGCTTCTTTAAGTGGACTCATCTCTTTGGGCTCCACATGCCACCTTTGCCTAAATAGAAACTGATAACCCATATCACTGTTCAACAGATATCCCTACTAACTGGTAATAATACAAAGATCAATAGTGACCACTTGGATATTTAATTTTAAATACCTTTAGATCTAGCCATTAAATTCTTACTTCCTCTAAAAGGCTCAGATACATGCCTCTGAAAATGAAAGAACAATAATTCACAATTTTACTTTTATGACTTGTCACGGGCAATCAAGCCTCAAACTGTGCTATATGCAGGGGAATTATTTTTCTTGTAGCTTAACTAGTAGTAAAGACTGCATCAGTTTTTAATGCTGTCCTTCTACTAAGATTAGACATTCACCATGGTTCAGTATTTATTTTTGTCACTTAAGGTGGAGTCTTTAAACATGTCTTTGAGAATAGACTCTGGACATCCAATGGACACATGCTGCTTCCAACTGGGAGTCTTTCTCATCTTCAAAGCTACCTCTAAAGGCAGCAGAACAACCCATACACCCAGTTCTTCACAGTACAACCTGATGCCTCCATGGCCTATTCTATATTTGGGAACTGGCAAACATAATCTTGTCATGTTTTGAGGGATCTATGGCTTATTTTATGTCTTGTGCTCATTGTACTGATGATTATAAGTAAATCATAGTTATCAATACATTAGTGCCTTCAATTAACATTTTGTTATCCATGGTCAACTACAGTAAAGGTATTCATACTTGTCTTGATTTTTTTGAAAGAAAGAGACTGTATTCACATAATGGGTAGCATTATCATTATTTTTCTTTTATTGAAAATGGATTTTTTTTTCTGCATGTAATATACTCTGATTATGGTTTCCTCTCTCCCTACTCTTTCCAGTTCCTTCCCACCTCTCCTCCTATCTGGATCCATTCCCTTTCTGTCTCTTGTGAGAAAAAAAAAACCAGGCATTTAAGAAATAACAATGCAATACAATAAAATAACTAAAACCTAACAAATGAGAATATGACAAAAAAAAAACCAAATTAGGAAAAGAACCAAAGAAAAACCACAAGAAATGTGTATAGAAATGCAGAGACACACATACTCACCCACACAGGAATTCCATAAAAGTTCCCAAACTGAAGCTGTAATATATACACAAAGGACCTGTAAGTTTAAAAACAATCCCTGACTTAACATTATAAGACAAACAACCTCCCAAGATGCTGTGGAGTTACTTTTGTGTTGATCATTTACTGGGCATGGGGCCCAAACTTAAGAGTGCTTTGTTTCCCCAGTGAGACTCCCTTGGAAAAAACTGTTGGTTTTTTTTTTTTTTTTTTTTCATTTGCAAGTGGCTATCAATTGGAGATATCTTCCAAGTTAGGGATGAAGGCATGTTTCTGCTTCTCTCAACTCTAGGATTCCATTTAGTACAGATTTCTGTAGGCCCTGTGCATGCTGCCTCGGTCTCTGTGAGTTCATATGTCTACCAGCCCTGTTGTACCTAGAAGGCCTCAATTCCTCGGTGCTATCCATCACCTCTGGCTCATACACTCTTTCCACCTCATTGTCAGAGTTTCCTCCCTGAACCCTGAGGGGAGGGATTTGATGGAGACATCTTTTTTTTTGGGTTGATGTTCCAAGCTCTCCCACTCTCTACATATTGTCTGGTTGTGGATCTCTGTGTTTGTTTCCATCTGGTGCAGGAGGAGCCTTCTTTGATGATGACTGAGCAAGGCACAGATCTATGACCATAACAGAATGTCATTAGGAGTAATTTTATTGCTATTTTCTTGTAGCAGAACAGTGGTATTTGGTTTTCTCTTAGCTCTCTGGCTTATCTAGTCTCAGGTTCTTGATTACCCAAGTAGTGTCAGGTATGGATTCCATCTCATGGAGTGGGCCTTAACTCAAATCAAATATAGATTGGTTACTTCCACAAGCTGTGTGCCACACTATTGTACAAGCATATCTTGAATGTAGGTCTCTCTTGTAGATGGGTCTGCACCTGGGTTGATGTTTACCTTTCTACCAAATTGGTAGCATGCAGAGTTCCTTCCTGTGGCATGAATACTTGTCTGTATGGGTAAAGTGCATTATACTCTCATAATTGTTTTTATTAAGACTTATTGCTCTTAATCTCTTTCTAGAATTCATTTATAAACTGAACTTCATCACTGGTATTTATGTATAAGGAAAACATATCTGTAGTTTATTCATCTCATG
>CABHPP010080824.1:0-23272 GCA_902168425.1 Peromyscus attwateri | reverse complement strand
TCTTCTTCTTCTTCTTCTTCTTCTTCTTCTTCTTCTTCTTCTTCTTCTTCTTCTTCTTCTTCTTCTTCTTCCATTTTTCCCCTAGAAAGAGAAATTGCCTATGTTTGTATTTGAGTACAGAGAACTTCTAAGTCCAGGGGCCTCATTCACTTCTACTGCTATCTCTGTCTCTGTCTCTGTCTCTCTCTCCATCTTCCATACATGTGTGTGTTACATTCACTTTTACTGCTCTCTTTCTCTCTCACTCTCTAATATATATGTGTGTATATATTCAATTATACATATATGTATAATTGAAACTGTTTTGTTTGCTATTAATCCAAGTGAATGAGCAGTATTTTGTTACTTCATTTTTTTCAAGAGATTGAGTCTTCTTGATTTTTATTGGGATTCATGACACTATAAAGCCATTTTTGCAAATCTCTCTGAGATAAAGCTCCTCACTTTGGAATGTCTGGGACACTGTGCCCGAACAATGCCTCTAAGACTTTTGTAGCCTTATAGTTTATCTATGAACTACAGTACCAGTTTACATGTTTCTGAAGTCTTAGCATGTAGTCATAGTTGAGGTCATGGGTGGGTCTTCACACCATGTGTTCTCAGCAGCAGCCTGGGTTTGATGTCATTTCAGGAGACACTTATTTTCGAATTATGTGGTGGTTTGGCTTGTGTGGAGGTTACAAACAGGAAGCAAGTATTTGAGCCAGTGTCTGCTGGCTCCTTATGTTTCATCTCTCCTTACTTCTCACACCAGTTCCACTCCTGGCTGCCCTTGGCTGAGGCCTGGCTCTGCCAGACTTTGTTATCATTTTCCCACTGGCCTTGAAGTCCTTATCACTTCTATTTTTTCTAGGCCTAGGGACTACCACACTCATACCTTGCTCTTTTTTTTTAATTATTAAATACATTTATTTATTTATTTATTTATTTATTTATTTATTTATTTTACATCCCATCCACAATTTCCCCTCCCTCTTTTCCTCCCAATCTCCCCCCCCCCCCCTCCCCCTCCCCCACCACCACTCTGTTCCCACCAGTCCACTCTGCCTGCATTTCTGTTTAGGAAAGGGCAGGTCTCCCATGAGTATCAACAAAACATGGCATATCAAATTGCAGTAAGACTAAGCACCTCCCCATGTATTAAGGCTGGGCAAGGTGACCCAGTATGAGGAGTAGGATCCCAAAAGCCTGTAAAATAGACAGCCCCTGTTCCCACTGTCAGGAGTCCCACAAGAGGATCAAGCTATACAACTGTAACATATATGCAGAGTGCCTAGGTCAGTTCCATGCAGGCTCCCTGGTTGTCGGTTCAGTCCCTGTGAGCCCCCATGAACCCAGGTTAGTTGATTCTGTGAGTTTTCTTGTGGTGTCCTTGACCCCTCTGTACAATCGTTTCTCTTCCTCTTCTGCAGGATTCACCTAGTGTTTGGCTGTGGGTCTGCATCTGTTTCCATCAGTTGCTGGATGAAGCCTCTCTGAAGACAATTGGGCTAGGCACTCATCTGGTCACAGGAGATAGCCAGTTCAGTTTATGTGTCTGCTATTGCTAGGAATCTAAGCTGGGGTCATCCTTGTAGATTCCTGGGAGATTCCCTTGTGTCAGGTTTTTACCTGACCTCGATGTGCGCCCCGCCCCCATTTCCAGTAATCTCTGTCAGTACTCTCCCCCCTCATACCCCCAACCTGATTGCTCATGTTCCCTTTCCCACCCGCCCTCAGTCCCCTCATGAAATCTCATCTATTTCCCCTTTCCAAGGAGATCTGGGTGTCCGCACATGAACCCTACATGTTACCTAGTCTCTCTGGAGCTGTGGATTGTAGCATGGTTATTCTTTATTTTACAGCTAATATCCACTTAGGAATGAGTACATATCATGTATATCTTTCTGGGTCTGGATTACCTCACTCAGGATGATGTTTTCTAGTTCCATCCATTTGTCCTAAAATTTCTTGGTATCCTTGTTTTTGACAGCTGAGTAATACTCCATTGTGTAAATGTACCACATTTTCTTTGTCCATTCTTTGGTTGAGGGACATCTAGGTTGTTTCCAGGTTCTGGCTACTACAAATAAAGCTGCTATGAACATAGTTGAGCAAGTGTCCCTGTGTTGATTCCTAGTTTTCTGAGAAACCTCCACACTGACTTCCAAAGTAGCTGTAGAAATTTGCACTCCCACCAGCAATGGAGGAATGTTTCCCTTGCTCCAAATCCTCCCCAGTATGAGCTGTCACTTGCATTTTTTTTTATCTTAGCCATCCTGACAGGTGTAAGATGGAATCTCAAAGTCCTCAAATCCAAAGAAACACCTGTCTATTTTTTTATTTGCATTTCCTTGATGGCTGATGATGTTGGACATCTCCTTAAATGTTTCTTGGGCATTTGAGATTCTTATGTCGAGAATTCTCTGTTTAGATCTGTACCCCATTTCCAATTGGATTATTTGGTTTGTTGATATCTAGTTTCTTGAGTTCTTTATATATTTTGGAAATCAGCACTCTGTCGATAAAGATCTTTTTCCATTCTGTAGGTGCCGTTTTGTCCTATTGATGGTGTCCTTTGCCTTACAGAAGCTTTTCAATTTCATGAGGTCCCATTTATTAATTGTCAGTCTTAGTGCCTGTGCTATTGGTGTTTTGTTCAGGAAGTTGTCTCCTGTGCCAATGTGTTCAAGATTATTCTCCACTTTCTCTTCTATCAGGTTCAGTGCATCTGGATTTATACTGAGGTCTTTGATCCATTTGGACTTGAGTTTTGTGCGTGGTGAAAGATATGGATCTATTTGCATTCTTCTACATGTTGACATCCAGTTATGCCAGCACCATTTGTTGAAGATGCTTTCTTTTTTTCATTGTACATTTTCAGCTTCTTTGCCGAAAATAAGGTGTCCGTAGGTGTGCAGATTAATGTCTGGGTCTTCAATTCAATACCATTGATCCACCTGTCTTTTTATGCCAATACCATGTGGTTTTTATTACTATAGCTCTGTAGTAGAGCTTGAAATCAGGGATGGTAATACCTCCTGAAGTTCTTTTATTGTCGTACCTTCTTCTTAAATTACACCGTTCACTATTAAAAATCTCAAACGCCTTCTTATTAATTTTTGTATATGTTACACAAATACTTACACAAGTGTAAATTGGATTTGAAGATGTGGAATGGGAGAGGGATTGCCTAGCATATGCCAGGACCTGCTTCCAAACCCCACAGCAAGAGGATGAATCTAAATAGTTTATAACTTTATAAGTTTAATTTATTTTATTTTAAAATAATATGCATGTGACTGAATGTGGGTGGAAATGATGGTACCCTCTGAGGCCAGAAGAGGGCGTTGTATCCTCTGGAATCAGAGTTACAGGAGGTTGCGAGCTGCCAACCAAGCACTGGGAACTGAACTTGGTCTTCCAGAACAGCAGAAAGTGCTCTTAACCCCGGAGCCATCTCTCCAGCCCCTATACATACAAACCCTTTAACAGTTGTTGCTGACTTCACGTATTCAAACCTGCAGCATACTTTCTCATGCACTTAAATTGTTCTCTGAGTTACAGATGCAAAACTAGAGTATTCAACTCAGAATGGGTCATTGGATTCGGATTTCAAATAACACACCACTTTGATTTGTTTTAGGGAGAAGCAGCAGCAAAAGAAAACTTAGTGCATGTTGGAGAGAATCCAAGCACCGCAGTCCTAACTCAGATGGAACTTGAAATGAAAGAGATCGAATCTGCCATCTCCAAAGAGAACACCCAAGAGCGCTTGGTTAAAAGAGAACTGGAAGTCTGGAAGAAGCTCTATCGAGGAGAGACAGAGCATATAGATGGCATGCCGTTGGAACTGAGGGTGTAAGCTCATGGCTCACCACAAAAGCACAAAAATGCTCAGGGAACCCGTTCGTGAGATTTGTAGACTGTGAAAGCTATCTAGACAGTGTAATTCTGGAAAACGTGTTGATAAATGAGCCTCCTTTAACATGTTAGTCCAAAGAGTTTTTATTTCTCCATTTTTCATTACATATGGCATGTCCTACTCTACTATTCTCTCAGAGTTGATTTAATCAATTTGATCTTTAATTGTTTCTGGAAATCTCTAGGTGACAGTTTGTATTATTGTAAGTTGTATGATTATAGCTTACATTTTCAGAGTTTCCATAAATATAAACATCAAAAGTTTAACTGTTTTTGGGAGATTATAACCCAAGCCTTCATACACTGACACTCCTCTGGGCACATTCTGGCGTTGGTAATTTAACGTTCCTGTGATTTTCATTGTGACCACTAGAGAGAGCGTGCAGAGTGGCTGCATGAGTCTCTCCCCCAGAATGCATTGTTGGACCACAGGAAGGACCAACACAGAGTCGAAGGGAAGCAGAAATCCCAGAGTGGGTAGAATAATTCCTTGTTCAGTATGAGCAGGAGTGGGTGGCCAACAACCAGTCACTGCTTTGCACCTCAACTTCATGTTGCTGTTCCTGAGACCCAAACACTTCCAGCCTAGGAGTAGATGAACAGATGAAGAAAACTGCTTATTTTCCTTGGGGAGTTCTAAAAATATCTGCAGATTAGTTTAATAAATACAAACATTCTTGCCTGTTTTTCCAGTTTAGTTCTATCAATTTTATGTATTTAAGGAGTAAAAATTCATTAATAAATTTATGCCTAATGAAATGCCTTCTATAAGGAAATTGACACACCTTCCCCTTACATAGTTACTTCTAAGTACAAGTATTTTCTTTTTTATCAAGTTAGTTCTTGGACAACTTCATACATGCATATAATTCATTCTGGTTACTCTATCCCACCATCCTCCCTTACCTCCCTCTCACCCCTATCAACCTCCTTGCCTTTTGTGACCCATTTTGTTTGTTTTGTGACCCATTTAGTTGAACCAGGGCCTTCTATGTGACCATTGGGTTTGCAGCCTGGTGGTGTCATGAATGGGCACATGGGGCACACAACTGAAGTCAAGGATTCCTGATTTCCCTAAATAGTTCAGCAGTGAGGGGCGGGGCCCCCTGAGCCTCTCAGATATCATTCTTTCTTTCTTTCTTTCTTTTTTTTAATGTACATTGGTGTCTTGCCTACATGGTGTTGGATCTTGGAGCTACAGACAGTTGTAAGCTGTCATGTGGATGCTGGGAATTGAACCCTGGTCCTTTGGAAGGGCAGTCTGTGCTCTTAACTGCTGAGCCATCTCTCCAGCCCCAGGCGGGACCCATCCTTGGGTGGACCTGGTGCAGGCATCTGCAGTTGTTGGGAGTGCATGACTGTGATGTTTGTCCTGTTCAGAAGACAGCATTTCGGAGCCTTTCTTCCTGATTTCTGTTTGCAGTGTTTCCCCAAGCCTTGGAGGGAGATGGCAAAAATGCTGTGTTTAGGACGGAGCAGTCAGCCATCACTTCCTCTCAGCACGGTAGGTACAGTGCTCCCAGTGACGCTCTGAAGGGTCTTCTCTGCAGACCCTTCCACAGGCTGCAGGGCTCCTCCTAACGTGTTCCACTTCCCGTTTAATTATGGAACCCCCTCAGAACTGTATAGGCCTCTTCAGAATGATTTTGAACCTACAGTTGTTTACAGTGAGTATGCTCCGATAGGTTTTCAGTGTTGAGACATCACTCCTCAATGAGACGCCGCACTTCTTGTGGCGATTAAAATCTGTTCCTTTAGGAAAAAATGAGATTCTCAGTTTCTGCCCTTGGCAACCTCACAGCTCTATTCAAAGCAAACCTCCAGGGCACTGTGAAGCACGGGTCTGAACTGCTCCAGCAGAGCCCAGCCTTCAGCTCTCTCCCACTGAAATATTCGGAAGAGTATGGGAGTCCGTGGAATTTTCCTGCCAAGAGAAAACCCCTGATGATACCAACTGCAAATTCAGGGCAGCTGGGGACATTCCTGACTGGGCTTAGGGTTTTTCCCTCTGGGTTTCAGCTTTCTGGTATGATTCTTATTTTTAATTTATTGAATTATTGAATTTATTGAAATACTGACCTGTTTAATGGACTTGTGTTTGATTGGGTATGACCACAATAATGGGTATTAATTACAAAAGAAAACAAAGTTTGAAATTTACTGTCATGAGATGTACTGTTCTTAATAAAAAAAATTTTAAGGGATACGTTTAACTTTCTTTTTAATCCACACTTACATTAGGTTTTAGAAAATAATGCTATCTGTAACCATAGGCATACCTGAAGTGTTCTGGCTCAGCTTCTCAGAGGCATCAGGCTAGTTGTACATCACAACTGTCTCAGAGTTTACCTGTACCTTTACAAGTTCACCACCCCAAGTCATAACTGAATGCTTGACAGGACACATAGCCCCGTATGAATATTTGTGTTTAAAGGAATTTGAGATGGATGCTTTTTCTGAATTAAGTAAAATTACAATACTAAAAAGACTAACTTTTTTTTGCCATTTTTCTTAAATTAAAAATATTTCAATTGCTATTTACTGATCACATCTTTGCTTATATAAAATATTTTATTGCTGCATACTTTCTATTAAATACTTTATAATATAAATACTTTTGCTACTAATTATATTTATAATTGATAAGTACTTTTCTATTACATACTTTTTAAATACTTTAAGCAAATAGTTGAAGTTTCAAGATGAAGTTCACGTAATGTCCATCTTGCCTTCACTTGAATGAACAATGGCTCAGGGTGCTGTGACACCAAGAACCTTTAAATAGCAACTAGTGCAAGAAGCGAATCGCTGCTCTCTACCCAGTAAGCCAGAGAAGCCTGTACATAGCCCCCATTTCCCTGTATGATACCGGGAAGCTCCCCATCCAACCTTACGGCAGCTGTATGTGTCATTCTTCATAGTTAATTAACATCCATTCTAGCAAGTTAAAAATGGTTCCTGTAATGACTATATCAACCAAGCTTAATCAGTCATAGAATATGTAAGTATGCTTGATTTATTTGAAATATTTGTCTAATGTGTTATAGAATATTATTTTAAGGTGTGTTACTTTTGTTTACGCTCTGGAACATTTGTTTAATGATGCAAAGATGAGTTTGATTAAATAAAATTCACCTGCAGTCAGGAGACTGAGTCAGCAACTAGCTGACAGGAAGTGGTAGGGAGGAGCCAGGGGATAAGGGTTTATAAGGAGGGGTGAGGAGAAGCACGAGGGCTTTTTGGAGGACACGAGCAAGAAGAGGAGGTGAGCTACTTGCTATTATACCCAGATCGTGGGGACCCCCTAAAGAGCACCACAGAGACCAAATCCCATATGTAAAAGCTAAGAGCCTTTAGTTCAAGCTTGGAGCTCGGACTCTCTATCCAAAGCATCAGCATCAGTGAGAGCAGAGTGCCCCGAGTCCAGGCAGGGCAGGGTTTTTATCATAGCAGAGGTTGGGGTGAGGGGATTTCCAGGGTTCAGGACCATGATTGGCTGACATTTGTTTGTCTAGGGGTATAGGGAATGTTTGGAATGTCAGGTATTTCCCCTTAGATGCTGGCCCTCCCTGAGTGGGGTCAGCTCATGGCTTCTCCTCGATCCAGGTGTTGCCTGCCAGTAAGCCTGTCACAGAAGCTGTGTCTGGGCCTCTAAGCCTGTCATGGCAGCTGTGTGGTCAAGCTGTTCTGGGCCTCCTCACATTATTCAGCCAATCTGAGGAGCAGAATTCCACCTTAACCTTTGAATCTTGAGTTCTTTAGAGGGACAGAGATTTAGTTAAGTTCCCTTCATAACTTCGGCTCTTGCAGCCTAACCACTGCTGGTAGCTGAGGAGTTGCAGTTGCTGATTCAGACAGTCGTGGCTTAAAAG
The DNA here is from genome assembly GCA_902168425.1 of Peromyscus attwateri. Classification (NCBI taxonomy): domain Eukaryota; kingdom Metazoa; phylum Chordata; class Mammalia; order Rodentia; family Cricetidae; genus Peromyscus; species Peromyscus attwateri. Next base: position 15,497 of record CABHPP010080824.1, on the reverse strand, counting down.
GCAGCAACAATTTAAAACAAAACAAAACAAAAGGACAGCATTAGTGTTTGACCAATTTTTGACCTAGAGAAAAATTTCATAAAACATTTTAATAAAGTACAAAAATGCAGCAGGTGATTTTTACTCTTTGTGGTTATTATTAGATTATCTGTTTCTGTGTGCATTGGCTCACAGCTTTGGTAGCATTTTATCTTAATGCCCAGAACAGTAGTACAGGCCTGTGTTAAATGAGGCCTCAACTTTCTTTCCCAGCTCGATCTGACAAAAATCACAGACTTCAGAATATAAGCTTCCTTGAATGGTTTTACATTCAAATAACTGAAAAGGGAACAAACAAATGATGTTTTCATTCATAAATCACGGGAGCCCAGGGAACCAGTTTAATTACTGTTTTATGACATAAATGATGAAATCCTAACTAACTGACAATTCTCATGATTTTGTTAGCATTTCATATTTTCTGGGGACAGAAAAGAGGATGGGGTCTAAGGGCTTCAAAGCTGTGAACCTGGACTGCTCCATGCAAAAAGAGAAAAAAAATTAGTTGCTTCTGCAGGGAATTGGGTATGATATAAATGTGAAATGCCCTCCATAGCTCCTAGTAGAGAAATCAGAGACGTGCGCATTGCTTTATAAGGTGATGGTACTGTCTTTGTTATAAGCACAACAAAGTCTCTGATGTAATTTGGACAGAGTTTGGAGGTGGGATGGGGGTTGGAGGGAGAAAAGAATTCTGTAGTCAGAGAACACCGTTTTGCGTGTGAGTTTGTCTATCAACTAAAGGATGAGGAGGAGCCAGACATATGGCATTCTGGATGAGGAGGATAGTGGCCACGCCTGTTCATCAGTTAATCTTCATGTCCTGCAACAGCCAGTAAAGGGAGCTTTGCTGTCTTAGTCGGGGTTTCTATTGTTATGAAAAGACACCGTGACCATGGCAACTCTTATAAAGGAAAGCATTTAATTAGGGCTGGCTACAGTTTCAAAGGTTTAGTCTCTTACCATGGTGGGACATGTTGGTGTGCAGGCGGACATGGTGCTGCAGAAGGAGCTGAGAATTCTACATCTTGATCTACAAGCAGCAGGAGACAGTGCCACACTGGGTGTAGCTTTGAGCATATGAGACCTCAAAGCCCGCCCCCACAGTGACACACTTCCTCTAACAAGGTCACACCGACTCCATCAAGGCCATATCTCCTAATGTTATTCCTTATGGGCTAAGCATTTAAACACATGAGTCTGTGGGGGCCACACCTATTCAACCCACCACAGATGCTAACCATCGTCATTTTTATTCTGGTAAAATACAGACGATGTGCAGGTGTAACTTTAATAAACGAATCTTCCCTTACAAAGGCTTGACATTCTTTTAAGAAGTTTTCTACTAGTTGAGAAAGAATTACACACTAATTTGTGAATGCTTTCATTTAAACATGACCTAGAGAACAGTTTTTCTGGGCTGGAGAGACGGCTGAGCAGTCAAGAGTACTGGCTGCTCTTCCAGAGGACCCGGGTTGGATTCCAAGCACCCACATGGCAGTTCACAACAATTTGTAACTCTAGTCCCAGGGGATCAGACACCCTCTTCTGGCCTCCTTGTGCACTGAACATATGTAGTGCACAGACATACAAGTGGGAAGCACCCACAAAATAATAATAAAAATTTAGAAAATGTTTCTTATGGTCATTTTGTTCAAACATTTTTTTCCAATTAGTAAGTATAAGCCTTTGTTCTTAAATGAAACCAGTTTTTAAATTTTTCTTTAAAAAAACCAAAAACCAAAATCTGGGTAATGGTGGTGCACACCTTTAATCCCAGCACTTGGGAGGCAGAGACAGGTGGATTTCTTTGGGTTAGAGGCCAGCCTGATCTACAGAGCCAGTTACAGAGCCAAGGCAACACAGAGAAACCCCATCTTGAAAACTCAAAAAGGAAAAACAAAGATGTTCTGTTTCCACTTGACACAGAATACTCTTTATTCTGTCTTCCAGCCGACTATCACACTAACACTAAACTGGCTCCTGCCACTGGAAATAGTTCAGGTGTTTAATGGTCTGTTGTAGTAACAGTACTCATCCGAGCTCGCTCAGATATTTAGTTTTTAAAGACACCATCTGCATTTGGGTGTAGGAGGTCAGAGTTAGGCAAAGATGGACGACAACACTCAAGCACTGTCTTTAGAAGTTCCAAAGAAGGAGCTTGGGAACGTTGTAAAACGTATTTGGAGAGGTGGTTAGCAGCAGCACAAAGAGAAACTATGGAAGAGAACGGGTGGGAACATTTGCAGTCCCTCCTAGAGGAACTGACGCCTGCCCATTGGTTATTTTTCTAAATTCTAATAAAATTGTTCTTGTGTTTTCATTTGAGTCTGTCCTTAAATTCTTATATTAATGAGACTAAGAACTCCAAAGGGAGACCCCGATTTCCCCTATATTATAAATTGAAGTGGGGGTGGGGGGTCTTGGCTTCTGAAGACCCACGTGCAGTGGTGGAACGTGTATAATGTGAGAGGAGAAAGTGCTGAGTCAGGGCCTGCAGGACCTCTGGTCCTTCACACCTCATGTTCAGTCACTTTGTTTCATAACCAATGTCTGTTGTAGAGAAGTTAATTTCTGTACAGCCACTGTCCCGACAAAGGCTGACACAATGTAAGACCTTTGCCTACCGTATCATCTGGAGGTTTCCCCTTCAAAATTCAGGTGATGGGGGGCTGGAGAGATGGCTCAGCAGTTAAGAGCACGGACTGCTCTTCCAGAGGTCCTGAGTTCAATTCCCAGCAACCACATGGTGGCTCACAACCATCTGTAATGAGATCTGGTGCCTTCTTCTGGCATGCAGGCATATATGCAGGCAGAACATTGCATACATGATAAATAAATTAAAAAAATTCAGGTAATGAAACATAATGGCCAGTTGGATGGCTTTAAGAGGTGGGGTTTCAGGGGCTGACTAGGTAGAAGGTCTCCTCTCTTGCAGATGGGTGAAGGTGCCATTAAAAAGGGGGGTCAGTGGTGGGAGTTGTCCTTCTTTTACCGTACAGTCATCCACCCCCAGGATTAGCTTTTCAAATAATGGAACCTACTAGTAATATTTTGGTCCTGGACTCCCAGCCTCCAGACCTGTAAGAAATACATTCTGCTTTTATAAATTATCTAGTCTCCGGGATTTTGTTGTACAAAGCAAAGGAACTAATGCACCCTCTGTAAACAAAACTTCTCTTAGGGCAGGGAGACGGCTGACAAAGAGATTAGCTGTGTCAGGACTAATGACCTGAGTTCCATCCCCAGAACCCACGATGGAGGAGAACCGACTCTGGAAAGTTGTCCCTGATCTCCATACTTGTGACACCTGTATGGCCTTACATACACACATAACACATACAGACACACAGACACATAACACACACAGACACAGACACAAATACACAGAGACACACAGACTAACAGACACATATAACACACACAGACACACACACACAAACACACAGACACACAGACTAACACACACAGACACAGATACATATAACACAGACACACAGACACAAACACACACATACACAAACACACAGAGACACATATAGACTAACATACACAGACACACAAACACACAGACACACACACATACACAGACACATATAACACACAGAGACACAGACTAACACACACAGACACACAGACACACACAGACAGACAGACAGACAGACAGAGACACACACACACACACACACACACACACACACACACACACACATATTAAAAGCAAATTTTCTCTTCTGGGGAGTTAGCAGCGGGGATAGACTGTGAACAGTCCCTGTGGCTCTGGCTGAGGGAAGTCTGAAAGGGGCCAGGAAGGCGGAATGTCCCCATTTCAGCCTATGAAGTGCAGTTCGGTCATGGCAGGAGGTTTGAACCTTCTGCACTGATTCGGGACAGCAACAGTAAACGCATTCTCCGGAAGCTTGTCAGCCTGGCAGCTGCAGGAGTCTGGGAGTCGGCAAACCAGATGTAGCTCAGGTAATTCAGCTTTCAGAGCCCAAACCCACCATTGGCACGGAACCCCAGGCCCCAGACACACACAGGTCCAGTGCCTCATGGGCAGACACCGCTGTCTTGTCGCTCAGTGATTTCACCTTTATTCCTTCCTTGGACATCACGTGATGTCGGCTGCTACAGGATTGAACCTTGGGCGACCTGCTGCCTGTGGTGGGAGGTGACAACCCGGCTTGATGACAGCCACTGGGAGCTGTGGGTGGCTTTGGTAGATCCTATGAACAGGTCTGTGTGGTGGAGGCATGCAACTTTCTATGCTCTCTCAGTTATTCGGGTCATTAAAGAGTGAGACAGGTGATTCACCAGTGAACAGATAAAATTCCCGAGGTCCTGAAGGAGCTGCACCTACTGCAGGGAAGATTGTGAGAACCCGGGGAGGTTGTTAGCAATGGTCCTGCATAACCACAAGATGGCGCCAACTTTCCATTGTGAACATTTCACACCTTCAGTTTCATTTTTTCACAAGCTTATAACTGGTGGGTAGGTTTGGTTACAATCTTCCCTAGAATATAGATGTGTACATTATAGCAATTTTGTTCACAAAGTACAGAGTGTCACACTCAAACCCACAGATAGGCAATTTTTGAGGCTTCTTCCCTCCGTGCAATCCTTCAGGTTAATTTTATTTTTACAAAACGGAGGAGCTGCCTGATGGTAGTTCTCAGGGTGCCAGTGAGCAAAGGCCGTGGCTCCGTGCTGTTTAGTTTCCCAAGCGTTTGTGAGTTCTGATGCCGAGATCCACGATCGCCGCGGGTTGCTTCTAAGTACTCTTGTATTACTTTTTCTTGATTATTCCATAAACGGAATTCGGATTTCTGAGCGTGTCTACAAAATGGAATTTGGCTGATCGTTCTCTGATCACACTGTGATGTCGGATTTTAAAGCGACTTGAGTCCTTCAAACCCTGCTGTATGCATGTCTTGATCCTGGGGCTCAAACCCCTGCTGAGGTTGGGATGGGGCCTGGAAACGAGGAGATGGTTTCGGATTAAGCATGTCTGCTATGTTTCTTTCTTCTTCTTCTTTTTTTTGTTCTTTTCCTTGTGTTAATTTACAAGCGTTAGAACATCTGCTCAAAGGACTTGGCCAAAGATGGCTTTATTTTTTTCACTCAACTGCAAAGGTCCACAGGTAACCTGGCATCCGGCAGAGTCGGGCTCTGGCCTTGATGTCATTAGGGGCTTGATGACTTTTCCCTGTGTCCTCCTCCGCTCCCACTGCCTTGGCTTTGTGTTCAAGCTGCTCATTAGATCTTCCAGGACTTCAAAGCTGTTTCTTCGAGGCCAGCAGATGACTGAGGAAGTTCTAGTCTCTGAGGAGACCAGTGACGGTCTACTGGGATAGGCCACCACTCAGATGCACACCCGTGAGCCCAGCCCTTGGACCAGGAGGATGTGCCGCACTCTTTAGCCCCTGCCTGTGTGGCTTGGTCCACCCTTGAAGTGGTGAGAGAGTTCACCAAGCACATGGGGTTGGATTGAAGGAGTACTCTCCAAGTTAAAATGGGGCGGGTGTGGGGGCTGATATGAGAACTGGGATGTCAAAGGTTCTTGCTTCAGAAAACTTGACCGTAGCCCTGAACCTCAGAATGAAAAGTACTAGGTTCAGAGGAGCTGTTTACAATTCCAAAAATATTATTTTAGCATCTTTATTTTTTACTTTTGGTTTTTTGAGACAGGGTTTCTCTGTGTAGTTTTGGTGCCTGTCCTGGATCTCACTCTGTAGACCAGGCTGGCTTTGAACTCACCGAGATCGGCCTGGCTCTGCCTCCCGAGTGCTGGGATTAAAGGTGTGCGCCACTATCGCCCAGTTTATTTTAGCATTTTTAAAGCTTTGGAAACCAACCAAGCTCTCACACGTGTGGCTGACTACATCATCTCCTGAGGCTGACTTGGGGAACCGAGGTAAGCCTCAGGAGCTGGGGGGGGGGGCGGTCTTTGCGGCACCCTCCTAAGTTTCCCCTCCCTGCTCTCACCATTGAGAGCATAGCTCTTCAGTTCTTCGTTGAGGTCACTTGGTGTTCCAGAACTTTCTTACACTCCCTGACCTCTGTTGTACTTGTTGTAATTGAAGTGCTGACTATTGCCTTTGAGACTTCCTGCACTTTCACTGGAAGAGTAACTTGATAATGTTGATCGATTCTGTGTCTGCTGATTATGGGGAACTCATGGATGTCTTGTGGGAAGCACATGGATGTGGCTGTCTTCTTCAGCTTGTGACAGGTGCTTAGCTCTCACTAGATTTTTATAAAAAGAATGAGCGCAGGGCAGAAATCGGAATCTTGGGCACACAGGAGGAGCATGTTGGTGTTTTCTGATTCTTACCAAGGATCCCGACCTACTTGCCTAATCTGTGCTCTACACATATGACCGTTGGTGACGGGTGTGGCAGTCCTGCAGCCCTGTGGCAGAGTGGTACCAAGTGTACTGTTCTAGCACTTCTCAAGCTGCATCTGACCATCTGCCTTTAAAGCCTCTGTCCACCTTTTAGAGGGTAAGGGGAGTGGCAGTAGCTGCTCATAAGAATGATCTGATGCAGAGGCGTATGCCAAGATGAGGACGTGCTTGGGCAGGATGCAGTTAACTGAGATTCTAATTAACATGAGTGTGGAGGCCTGCGCATGGTTTAGAGAACAGAGAACTTCTCAAGTGAGGGCCAAGAAGGGCCGGCTCTCAGGGGAGTAAGACTGGACTAGTGAGGAGGCATCTGAGTTCATTTGTAACACATTTGATGAGACAATGTGCAATGTCAGATATCATCTGTAATTTATCAAAGGGTCTGGGGAGAAGACTCCTGGCCGAAATATGCACATGGGTCCTAGTCATTCATGCAGATGTTTTGATCTACTTGGGTGTGCTCACAAAGGCAGTGCACATCTCATAGAGTATTCCCCTGTTACAGGCTGATAAAATGCTTGGACTCCCAATGGGAGAAGAGGGTATATATACATTTCTTATTCTTCTGGACCCTTTGTCAAGAAATGAATGCAGATGTCTGAGAAACTTTTAAAAAATGTTCAACATCCTTAGCCACCAGCGAAATGCAAACGAATTACTTAGAGATTTCATCTTACTCCTGTCAGAATGGGTAAGATTTAAAAAACAAAAAATAAAACCAAATTCCAACAAATGCCGTCATGGTTGTGGGTAAAGGAGAACACGTTCATTGCTGAAGCAGCGGCAGAACAGGAGAGTAAACAGGTACCATGGAGGGAAGGCGCCGGAGAGGGGAGTAGCAGGATACATTGATACAAAGAGAGAAATGGGGAACGTGGAGGGCTTCAGTTGGGGTGTAAGGAGTTAAAAGACGAGGTAGGAGAGGGAGGAAGGTGTGGAAAAAATAACACTAAGGATGTTTGAAAAAGCCATAAAGAATCATATTATTTTTATTTACCCAAAATTACATAAAATACATAATCACATATATAATCATACAGAATTATATATAAACATAAACATTATTTATATAACATATATATTTGTATTTATATATTTTAATGAAGTTCTATCACTTGGGCTAACACTCTTCCTTCAAGAGCTAACAAAACCCCAGTACCAGGCATGAGAAACTCCCTTTTGAATTGGTGTCTAGGGGAGTCCAAGAGAATCTCTAAACAATATAAGCTATTGCTGTACCCTTTGTTTCCTCTCAGAGGCTGAACATAAGTCTCCATTGCTGCAGACACCACACACTTAGGACACCAGACGTGGAGCATCTGAGCTGGATCTGACCTGAAAGCCTCCTTACTAAGGACTAACTTTCATAGCACTGGAAAGGGCTAAGTAAGCTGCCAAGGGAGGAAAGCCACCAATAGTCTTACCCAGTTATGATGCCCAAGAACCACAACAGTGACCAGTTGACAAGATGTCCCTAAGGAGGCAATAGTGGTACTTATATTTTGGTGGTAACCAACCTGGACTTACAGCTCTGTGGTATTTGAATGAGAATGGCCCCATGCTTGGTTTCCAGTTGGTGGAACTATTTGGGAAGGATTAGGAGGTATGGTCTTGTTGGAGGAGGTATATTACTAGGGGTGAGCTTTGAGGTTTCAAAAGCCCACACCATTCCCAGTTAGCTCTCTCTGCCTCAAGTTGTCTCAACATGTAAGCTCTCATCTGCTGCTCCAGCGCCCGGCCTGCCTGCTGCTATGTTTCCAGTTATGATGGTCATTGACAGCCTCTGAAATGGTAAGCCCAATAAGCTTACTTTTTAATTTGCCTTGGCCATGGTGTCTTAGCACATCAATAAAAAAGTAATGAAGATAGGTTTACTCATCGGGAGGAGGTCATGCCTGGTACTGGAAACCCAGCCAACTATCTAGGGGGTAGGGTGGCTAATGAGGAGAACCAACTATTGCCATTTTCCTAAACCAGCCCAGTTCCTAACTTTACTCTAAATACTTACCCTTAGATAAGTATAGCTCTCACTCCTCATCAAGGAAGCTTCTCTCTGCAATAGACAGAGGTCCTTAGAGAAAACTACAGCCAGGAAAAATGCAGAGAAGAACTGGTCATGGGTGCCCAGGCCCAACTGATATGTCTGCAATACAGTTCCTTTACCTAAGGCTCAGGGAACTTGGAGGAAGAGGGAGTGGAAGATTGTAGGGGTCAACGGACCAGGAAATCTGCTGTGAGATTGTGTCTCCTAGAAACGACAGGGGTCACTCATGATACCTCAGCAATATGGCTGCCTAAACAAGACCCAAATAAGTACAGCACCAGCAGACAGGCAAGTGTTGAAGGGAGACACTTTGTGTACATGGCTTCATCCTAGACAAAGAACTACTGGCAATGGAAGGCTGCTGAGAGGTAGAGACTCAGCCTTCCTAAGGGGTGACTCCCCTAGATGGTTATCCAATACCAAGTGGTTAGTCCTGAAATAACATTCATACAAGCAAAAATGGCCCAACAGCTTCTCAATGTGTTCCTTTGAAGGTATTTTGGAACTTTTCCAAATGGCTAGTGGTTATGGTAGCAGCTTCACTGAATGACTAGGGTTTCAGGGTTGACTTATGTGGTAGCCAGGCCCTCCTCCTTTAAAGGAAGCATCCATGGAGGATCCCTGCTGTCTCTGTCATCATCCCTGCTCCCTGCTATGCTGCATAGATTGTAAAGTCAAAGAAATTTTAAAAAGGACCTGCCTCATAAGGCAGTGAAAAACAGGCAATCACATCCATTTCCCCTGGCCCTGTTACGTGGGTTCTCTATCTGCACCTGCATCTTGGTACACGTCATCATCTGCTTCCCTTTTTTGTACTAATTGAGTGAAATCTGATGTCAATTTGCACTTTACCTAATAGCTTGGATTTTGTTGCTTGTTTTCTCCAGCTGGGGATCAATCCTGAGGCACTGCAGCACTCTCCAGCACTCTACCACTGAGTCACACCCTAGCTCAGCTAGCCTGGGTCAGGTATCATTTTCCACATTCTTTTCTTACAGATGAACTTCTAGATACTGTTACTTTCATGTACTAAAACTAGGCTAGTTTTATGTCAACTTGACACAAGCTAGAGTCATTTGGGAAGAGGGTACCTCAATTAAGATAATGTCCCCACTAGATTGGCCTATGGGTAAGCCTGTGGTGCATTTACTTGGTTGATGATTGATATGGGAGCTCACTGCAATGGTGGCACCCCTGGGCTGGTGATCCTGGGTGCTATAAGAAAGCACTCTCAGCAAGCCATGAGAAATGAGCCAATTAGCAGTACTCCTCCATGACTCCTGTTTCAGGTCCTGTCTCCAGGTTCCCACTCTGACTTCCCTCCATGATGGACTATGATGTTGACATGTAAGTGAAATAAATTCTTTGCTCTCCAAGTTGCGTATGGCCATAGTGTTTTACCACAGCATAGAAACCCTGACTAAGACACCATCTTATTAGTGCTGTACCCAACACCCTGTCAGAGCCTAAAGCAGCAGCAGTTTGTGGTCTTACATTTCTAGAAAGCGGAAATAAGCCTCACTGGGAGAAAAATCATAAAGATTTTGGCTAGCGCACATTCCTTCCAGACACTCTCTAAGAGGACAGTTTACCTCGTCTTTTCCAGCTCTAGAGGCAGCTGCTCACCTAGCCTTTCGTCCATTCCTTTGTTCTCAAAGGCAGGTTCCTTGATTCTACATCTCCTACCTCCCTTCTATATTTTAAGGAATCATGTGATTACGTGGGAACACATGTTCTAGCTTCCGTTCCTTTCCCGTGACGAATAACTTCACAAAAAGTAGCATAAGAGAGGAGTTTACCTGACTCACCACTCCTGGTTATTACTGAATTATTTCAGGGAAGCCAAGGCAGAAATTTAAAGTATCCCTTTTACCTTAGTCAGTGTTCTGTTGCTGTGAAGAGACACCATGAGCACAACAACTCTTAGAAAGGAAAGCATTTAATGGGGGGTTGGCTTACAGTTTCAGACACTTAGTCCAGTATCTGTGTGGTGGGAATCACACAGGCAGACATGGTGCTGGAGAAGGAGCTGAGAGTTCTACATCTGAATCCACAGGCAAGAGGAGGAGATAGACTCTGGAACTGACTTGGGCTTTTGAAAGACCAAAGCCCTCCCCCGGTGACACACATCCTCCATTCCCTAAACATTCAAATATATGAACCTATGGGGGACATCCCTGTTCAAACCACAATAACATCCACAGTCAAGAGCAAGAGAGAATAAACCCACAAATTCTTCTTGCTTGCTGCTCATGCTCAGCAAGTTTTATTCCCTCTTACAGAGGTCAGGGCTCTTACCAGCCCATGGATTGGTGCCACCCATAGTCAGGGCGATTCTTCCCATCTCGGCCAACAGTTGAGACAATCCTCTATAGACATGACCACAGCCAAACAGCTGTAGATAGTTCCTCAGTTGATTCTAGCTTGTGTAAAGTTGACAGATAAACTGACCAGCACTCCAGGGTATTTGCTTAGAGGAGGTCAGCTGATTATTAACCTGATTTTACCTGCAACTTTGATTTCCCTAGACAATGTAACACACACTACAGGTTCCAGGAATACAGATATAAACAGTTGGAGGGACCATTGTTTTGCCTATTGTAGATATACTTGTGGTCTATATGTTTATACTATACAACTTTGTCTGAAATTTATTCAAGAATTTACCTACTCAATAAATATTTTGAGAACTTGCCATGGAAATATAATATGTGGCCTGCAATTAAGAAACCGATAATTCAAAAATGTCTTTTATTAAATGTCGTAGTTGTGTTGTTTAGATCCAAACCATAAGCTATCTCTGTCCCTTAAGTGGAAATACAGGTCTTCCATGTCAGCCCTTCTCTATGTGGAGGTACAAACATACTCCACACTGGACTTACTGTCATTTCTGTTGCTGTGATAAAACACACTCATAACAAGAAACTTAGGGGAGAGCATTTATCTGGCTTACAATCCCAAGGGACAGTCTATCATTGAGGGAATTCAGGGTAGGAGCTTGAAGCAGCTGGTCACACCCACAGTCAAGAGCGGAGAGAAATGAACGCATGGTTGCTTACTTGTGCTCAGTCCCCCTCTCTACATGTACACAGGTCAGGATCACCTGCCTAGGGAATGGTGCTACCCACAGTGGGTAAACCTTTCCACATCAATTAATGTAATCAAGACAATCTCCCACAGGCTGACATGCTCTAGACAGTCCCTCATTGAGGCTCCCTTCCCTCGACTGTGATTCTCGACTGTGTCAAGTTGACAATTAAAAGTGACCACCACATCATCTGACTCCATATCAAAGATAGACCCAGCTGCTTACATCATGGGGAAACCAGGATAAGTGTGGTAAAGTACATGCAAGACAGAAGATGTTTCCATGAGCTTGGGTCTGACACACATACTCTTCTTCACGCTAATCACCATGAATTGAAGGTTTCTTTCTTTAGCTAGTTGAGGATCACAAAGCCAAATTAAAGCAAATAGCTATTGTTGACGGGTACCTTTTGAAATTTACTTTTTCTTCTAGCAACAAGAGCAGAGTGAGAAAAACACATGTGAAGGCTGAGGATCTGCCCAGGAAATGAGCTGCATAAAAGGCTTTATTCTCAGACACCATCATGAGAATGACTTTATTGGAAGTAGAATTTGGATAAGGAAATAACGGAGTTCCCCCCCCCCCCCCCAGGGAACACAAGGTACTTTTGAACATTCCTCAAGCTCACCAGAAACTAATCCTGTTATCACATTATACATTACAAGAAAACAGGATGGAGGTGTTTTGAAAATACTTCTATGTGGGGGCTGTGAGATGGATCAATGGTAAAGGCACTTGCCACAGAACCCAATGAGTCCAATTCCTGGACAAAGCCTGATAAGCTGAGTTCAGTTTTCCGAGACCCACACAGTAGATAGAGAGAACTGACTCCTGGAAGTAGTTCTCTGGTCTCCACATGTGTGCCATAGCATGCACTATGCAATACACTACATAAATAAATAAAGAAATATAATAAACATATTTGTAAGTAGATAAATTAAGTTATCAATTGGGCAGGAAACTTGCAAAGATTATTTAAAAAGAGTACTGAAATGATTATAGATAATACTTTCTATTTACCAGGAAAGGAATTACGTACTGTATTAGCTTTTATTCATGTTCTTATTAGGAAAATTTTGGCAAGGGCCTCAATAATGTGTTTCCCTTTAACTACGCCCCCACCAGGTTGTGAAGTGAGCCGTTGCTTCTTTTTTAAGTTGTCATAATTCTATTTCAGAAATATCATGACCATCATTTGAAATGAACTCTCTATTTCTGGGTCAGCAATCTGAAAAATTCATAACAGCCTGTTCGTCCCCTCCTTGACTTTTTGAGTCGCACCATGGGAGATGGCTCACACGTCATTTCCATCAGTGTTGATGAAAGATGCAGGTGTGCCTGTCCAGGGAGGGTCGTTTGGAGCCTGGTATCCGAATAACAAACATCAAATAAGGTGGCTTTGGAGACACAGCCAGGATTGGTCGGAGACAGAAATGAGGAAAGAAAGTACTGTGTTTGCTGACGCGGGCGTGTGTTTGTATGATGTATTTCATCATCTGGTTCAGAGAAATAAAACCCTGACAAAAAGATCACCATGTGAAAACAAAAAACAAAACAAAACAAAAACCAAAACAGCCCACTAGATTCTGTTGAAAAAGAAAGGTAGGGAGAAAGAAGATGGTGTAAAGTGAAATCTTACAGTGCCAATAAATCTGGAGGTGGGGGCCTAGGTTGGTACTGCAGTGTTGTGTGTTGGGTGTGACCACTGGTTGTTACCTCCTCTGGTAACTGGTAACAGTTATTTGAAACTTATGCATGCCTACTAAGAGCCTCCTAGGCTTATCTAATTTTATTCCAAAGGTCTATTTCTTTAATAAATGATTTTAAACAACCCTACCACCACCCTCTCACTAGCTTCATCAGAGCAATTGATTCTTGGCTCAACATTTCTTTGGCTTTAGGTTTTTATTGACTGGCTGTGTGTTTTTCCCATTAATATTTCTTTTGTGATTTCCATAGCAATTTAACACCTGGCTTCCAGTCCTGGCTGTGGAGGAGGAAGACTTGGTCATTATATCATCTCACTCATTTCTGGATCTTTTAAGATGGGGCCTTGTTGATATTCCTACTCATGTCCTGGAAGGCGGGGGTCCTCTGAATGATTTGACAGTCTCATTGGCTTCCCCCGAAGCTGTATGCAACCTGCACTCTGTTAAACCAACATTACTGGGGAGGAATGAACTGTACTCTCTGAATCCATTTGGGATGCCTCTGGACATCTGGCATTCCAGCACCAAGCATAATCACCTGCTTTGCCTGAAAGTATAATCCCATGCGTTTTTACTACAGTTCTCTGTTGCTAGATATTGCATTTTGCATATCTCCCAAGCCAGTCTACCTGCCAGTGATGTGCAGTGTCTGGTACAGCAGTCTCTCAAGAGGGGACAAAAGTTGAGGAAAATGTGCCTTTGGGTGGATTTTGGTGTCGCAAAGCAGAATTCTTTTATTTTCTCCTCTGTTTTCTTTAAGAAAAGAAAAAAAGTTCTCTATGAAATAAATGTAATGATGCCATATAAAAGAACCTTCCAGCCTCACCCCACACTCCAGAGGCCTGGAAGGCTTGAGTGTTTGTCGAGGGAAGACTTGTCACCACACAATAATCATCCGTGGGCTGCTTCATAGGAAGCGTCCTCTGGGCTATCAGCTGGCTTTTATTTTCTCGTTCCTCAAACAATGCCTACAGTGAGCCTTTGGATGTAACACATTCTGTTGAAGTAGCTCAGTATATAACTTATCATCCCAAATCCGTTTTGTTATTAATGGTGAGGCTGACTCCAGCTGATTTTGGAAAAGTGAAGAAAATGACGACTACAGAGGATAATCTGTGGGGTGGCAGGTACTTCCTTCTCTCTAATCCACTCTCTGGGCTGAAATGCACTGCTATGATTATAAGAACGGGTTTCTCTTCTCCCCACGTTGCTCGTATACCCTACTGACGACGCCCTGCTCCTTCACCAATTGGTATGGTGCACAATACTGACCCCCGAGTCCACACACTTCCTTTCGGGAGAGAGGGGCCCCGCACTGTGTTGCCGGCTCTATGGTAATTGCTGTTGCCTTCCACTAAGATAGTTATTGTCTTCTAACACTCTACCTTGGGCATCTTCTTTACAGGTCTGCCACCACGCAGAAACCTGGGAAATGTCTGTGAGATGCACCTTTCCTGGAACTCACTTGGTAGCCCAGGCTGGCCTTGAACTCACAGATATCCGCCAGGCTCTGCCTCCCGAGTGCTGGGATTAAAGGCCGCCGCCGCCGCCGCCGCCGCCGCCGCCGCCGCCACCACCACCCGGCTCAACCAGCACACTTTTAATGCTAGTCATTTAACATCTGCATTTAGCCCAAGAAGAAAATACTACTGAGTCTAAAGAGAAAGAAGCATTGGGCCCAGAGGGGTGGCTCATGGTTAAGAACTCCAGCTCCAGGGGGACGCAATGTCTCCGGCTAATGTGGACACCTGCACTCATATGCTTATGCATATACCCAAAGTTACAAATAATAAATATGAAGAACAAAAGGCAGGATGTGTGACCAGCTTCCTCCTGCTCCCCCTTTTCCCATGTTGGATCTGCTTAGAATCGCTTGTCCTCGCTGGGCTGGAGTGGCTGACAGGGGACGCAGTCTTAGTGGCCTCTTGAAGATTGTCTGGGCAGAGGGGTTGTGTTTCTCAGTAACTGATATAGACTGACCAGAGATGATTTTGGAAAAGCAAACAAAATAATAACTATGGAGGATAATTTGTGGGGCAGCAGGCAGAGCGCTGTTACCTGTTGCGCGGCCAGCTGGTGACAGGAGCTTCATTTCTCCTCAGTTTGGTCACGTCTGTGCTCACGACACCCCGCTCCCTCACCCCCACAGAGTGCGCAAGTGCTGAGGAAATCATGCAATTCTGAAGCTGCTTCTTTTTTTTTTTTTTTTTT
>CABHPP010080820.1:0-21474 GCA_902168425.1 Peromyscus attwateri | reverse complement strand
ACAGCAAGATTCCACATAAAGCTAGGTAATAAGTGACTATAATCAAATAATAAAAGATAATCTCCCCAGCACTCAGAGGCAGAGGCAGGTGTATCTCTGTGAGTTTGAGGCCAGCCTGGTCTACAGAGCAATTTCCAGGACAGGCTCCAAAAGCTACACAGAGAAACCCTGTCTTGAAAAACAAAAAACAAACGAACAAACAAAAGATACAGTCTCAAACAAACATGTATGGTGTCTGATTAATAGCATACATAAGGTACAATTTCTCCAATAAATAGTATTGAATTTATTGATTATCTATAAGGAAAAATGTTAACTCTCAGCTTAAAAGACACAAAACTAACAAAATTTGATTCCAGATGCATACTGACTGAACTGTAAAAGTAAAGCAATGAAAATTCTACAAGAAAATATTTCAGAATATGTTAATAGCATGTGGAAATATCTTTAAGCAAAATGGAAAACATTAGTTATAAAGAAAATTATTGATTAATTGGACTTTGCTAAAATTGAGAATTCTACTCATCAAAGGCATCATTGTGGTTAAAAATGTAAGTTCCAAGATGCACAGTATATTTGAAACTCCTATGTTGACAAAGGACATTGCCAAGAAACAGAGGGGTTTTCACCAATGAGCATATGAGAACTATTTGTTTTACAAAGGAAATAGTAAAGTGGCATATTAAGCAAGCATATTTCAAAGGAAAACACTCACAATTGCCAAATGCAATTTATACTAGATCTCACTTGCCATTAGGGAAAAAAAATAAAGCCACAATGAAAACTAATAAAAATAGCTGTCTTAAAAGCTGGCTGTAAAAATATTCATAAGGACATAGGCAATAAATATTTAGATACAATGGCAGTGTGATTTGGTACAACTACTCCAGTAAATTTAATGAACACACAAATGCCAAATAATGCAGGTAATAGATGCCTACAAATAGAAATATATCCCCAAATGTGTAAGTGTGTCAGAAGACATAAACAAGAATATATGTCTTAGAGTTTCTGCTCCTGTGAAGAGACACCATGACCACAGCAAGTCTTATAAAGGAAAAGAGTTAACTGGGATGTCTTGTTCACAGTTCAGAGGTTCAGTTCATTATCATCATGGTGGGACATGGTTGCATGCAGGCAGACATGGTGCTGGAGAAGGAGCTGAGAGTCCTACATCTTGTAGGCAACAGAAAGTGGTCTGAGACACTGGTGGTATCTTGAGCATATATGAGACCTCAAAGCCCACCTCCAAAGTGACAAATTTCCTCCAACAAGACCACACCTACTCTAACAAACCCACACCTCCTAATAATCCCATTCCCTTTGTGCTTATGGGGACAAATTACATTCAAACTATCACAATGTGTAATAACATTTGTTTATTTTGTCTTCCTTTTTGTTGTTTGAGAATTTCACACATGCATATAACATGTTTGGAACAAATACACCCGTTCCCTATCCACTACCTCTGGCTCTTACAAATTTTCTCAACCCCTCTTCTCTATGATCCCTGAAACTTTGGAGAAGGGATGTAATGTAAATCTTCCATTTAGAGCTGGTCACTCTATAATCTCTTACTCTCTGCATGTTGATCAATTATGGGTCTCTGTGTTAATTACTAATTAACAGCAAATAGAAGATTCTCTGATTAGGGTTGAAAAATATACTAATATATGGGTATATCTATATATTGTTAGGAGTTGGTTTAATATGTTTACCATTTGCAGAATAGTAGGTTCTTCCTTAGGGCCTGGACCTGTATAGCCGCAGGTTCTTGGCCTAGTTAACAGTGTCAGGTATGGGTTCCCTCTCACGGAATGGGCCTGAAATCCAATCAGAAAGTGGTTGTTTGCTTCCATAACATTCATGCCACTATTGTACCAGTGGATCTATCTTGTCAGGCTCGTCACGTAGATCATAGAATTCACAGCACAGTGAGACTGATGATTGCTTTTCTCCTCTGGTAGCATCTATAGCACCTTCCAGCACCTTGAAAGATAGGCAGTAGGAATGAAGCTTCCAGGTTAGTACCAGCCGGTATGAAAGATGGGAGGGCAATGTAAAGGAGTGAGTGTGGGGAGGGATAATAACACTTAAAGACCTTTTAAAGATCACATGGAAATCTACCACTGTAGCTGGAGATTTCCCCAGTCCCACTGAGCCCGTAGCCACTTAGACCCAAGTAAACACACAGAGATTTATATTACGTATGGCCATGGCAGGCTTCTTGCTATCTAGTTCTTATATCTTAAATTAACCCATTTCTATCAATCTATAAGTTGCCACATGGCTTGTGGCTTTATGTCTAACTTCTCATGGCAGTGGCAGCTGGCAGCATCTCCTGACTCAGGCTTCCACTTCCCAGAATTCTCCTCTCTCTTGTCCCACCTACACCATACTTCCTGCCTGGCTACTGGCCAATCAGCGTTTTATTTATCAATCAATTAGAGCAACACATTCACAGCATACAGAAAGACAACCCCAGCATGCTACTGTAAAAGATTCATTTTAAAAAATGCATACTTATATGTTAAAATAGTAGGAACAATCCACCTCCTAAATATTACAGGTTATCAAATAAAAAGTCAAGTCCAATGCATGTAATGGGTTACATGCTTGGAGTTGGTGGTCAGTGGTGCCCCACAACTCTGAGCATTACAGACTGTTGCCATTGCTCTCAATTAACCTCCAGAACTTGATTGTAAGACCCTATTGCAGAAGACATCACATGCTTGAGTCATAGAACATGAGCCAGTCATTATTTCTAATACTAAAAAACTGAGAACAACATATGTGTCCATAAAAAATAAATAAATGAATTATGGTATATCTACATAAGTCATATGTTAAAAAATGACAAACTACTGTTAGAAAGTTCAACAATAAGCAAAATTATGATGAAAGTTCACATCACCAGTACTGGAAAAACTTCATATGAGCAGCCTGATATTGTGAACATTAGAGACACAGAAACACTTCTATTGCTATTTTGCAACAAATGTATAACCTAAATATAATTGTAAAGAAATAGAAAATAAACCAACTTTGAAGTATAGCCTACAGAATAAGAAACTGCTTCATTTTAAAAAATCTAAAGAGATAAAAAAAAACAACAACTAAGTGTGAAGATTTGATCAGTATTTTTTGATGGATTTATACAAAAGTGAAAGTAAGTAGAAAGACTCACAATTACAATTTGCTGTAAATATGAACAATAAAAGTGCAATAGGTGATGTTCATATGTCAGTGGCAATCAGCAGTGATTTAACTGGACTTCAGGCCCACCAAACAGGAAGGAATCCATGGTCTTGGAAAACTATCTAGCTTACCAGCGCTAATGAGGGCATAGATCTTAGAAGATAATGTACTTAACACCACTTTGCTAGACCAGTGTAGTTTCTTACTACATTCTAAATTTTACTGTTATACTCACAGATAAGTGCAGCTACCATCCCTCATCAAATAAACCTCTCTTTAAAACAAATAGAGGTCATCACAGGAAAACAATAGGACACAATGCAGAAATTAACACATCATGGGAGCTCAGCACCAACACACACATCTACATCACATCACAACTCATGCATCTATGACTCAGGGAATATTGCTGAAGAGAAGGAGGAAAGATTGTAAGAGCCAGAATACCAGAAAGTCTGCTATGAAAGAGTTTCTCCGAGAAAAGGCTGCATAAATAAGAGTAGAGCCATGAAAATATTGATGGGCATGTTAACAGAAAAGGGGAAACATTTCATGAGGTCCCACTCCTAGACAAAGAACTACAGGCAGCTAATAACTTCTAGAAGGAGAATTAGCTTCTTGTAGGGATTAGCCCTATAATGATTATCTAATTTAGAGTGATCAGCCCTGAAGCCATAGCCATAACCATATATATGTATGTGTGTGTATGTATATCTAACAAAAACAGACTCATAAGATTGTATGTGTACATATTTGTGCATATATATACATATATATGTATGTAACAATAATTATTAAAGAGAAAGTAGGATATAAATTTGAGAATGGGGAGGAGGACACAGGAAGGATTGGAGATAGTATGCCTGGGAGGAGCTGAAGGAGGAAAAGGGGGGGAAAGTGATGTAGTTCTATTTCAATTATAAACATATTTTTTAAAAGAAAGTAGCATTTTAAAATAATATTTCTTGGTTTAGCAGTTATTCAGTTGTAGGAGTTATGTAGCTAAATATCTTTACCCTGACAAACTATCCATGCCTGGTTTCTGGATGGAAGAGATTTGTCTATAATTTACTTGTAAATGGTTCAAAAATAATGTATGCATATATAGATGAAGGTTACAAAACAATCACGATAAAATATTAACAAATGGAAAAATCTATGAACAGTACACAGATGTTATAGTCACATAGCTATTTAGTAAATCTGAAATCATTGAAAAGTAAAATTATATTCATGATACTTCACATTCATGAAATATGTACATTTCATATGTTCATCAAGCCTTTAAAATAAGTAGTTAAAAGAAAACATTAAAAACTCTGTAACACACACAATTTTGAACAAGCTAGATTATGTACTTACTGTGGAACCTTTTCCTAAGACTACCTGAAATTTGATAGAAAGAAACTATACCTCTCATCTTCCATTCAGAACAACAAAATCCTTACTAGGCCATCAGTTATCCACTGCCTGTGTCTATTGGGTGTTTCTTCCTTCATTATCTTTCTTCTGACACCAGGAAGTCCCCCAACATCACATCAAACACAATGCTCTACTTGAGTGAATACTGTAGTTAAGATTCCAACTAAGTTTTTGAGACTCTCACTTTTGCATGGGATAGAATAACAAGAGTTATTAGAGTCCTGCCTCTAAAACATTGTATACCTGCTCAGGCTTAAATAAGGCATGTGCCCATCAAGCCCACATTAGAGTTCAAGTCCTTAACACTCACTGTTGGGAGGTAGGGTCTGAAAGAGGGGTTTGAATGGAGGGAAGGCAGAGCCCTCACAAATGGATTAATGGAGTTCATACTCTTCAAGGCTAGAGAATGGGTTGTTTTGACACAAGGTCACCCCTCAAGCATTTCTATTCCTGTATCACTTAAGTTACCCTTCTGCTATCTGCCCATGAGGTCTTCAGCAGAGTTCACAGTATGCTGATGCCCTGCCCTTGAACTTACAGGACCATGAGATAAAGTAAATCTATTTTCTTATAGTCGGCCTCAGCTATTTTGTGATAATAAAATGACAACAGACTAAGATAATGCATTTCAAGATACTAGTATTTTATAAGAATCCTCAATGAAGCTATAATTCTCATCTACTATGGCCTCGGTTTGTGGTACTTTGAGTTCAATATTCTGAGTCCTTCCAGTGCAGGAAACAGCCCCTGGCTTCACCTTCCCAACAGGAGCATCCTGAAAATCCCCAGACAGCTTTGCAGATTGGGCCATAACCGCCACCTGTGCTTCATTTCTCTCGGACACACTGTTGGGGCTGCAGAAGATTTGCCAGAGCTGTGCTTGGAGGTCTGTAGTTTAAAAGTCTTTTTCCCTCTTAGATAAGAGGTGAAGTGAGCAAAGCAGAACACATTTTGCTCCTTTTGAAATCAGGGACAAAGGGTAAAGAAAACGCTTTTGCAGCTCTGTTTAGCCATGCTAGTTTGTTAGAGGAAAGTTGTTTAAAGCCTGCCTCTGCTCAATCCAAATCCCTGTTCAGATAGCACAGTCCTATCTCCCTGATCCAGCTACTCTCAGCCCGCATTAGACTCCCTCTATTCATGACTTGAGGTCAGGAAGTGAGTCTCTTGGACTAAATGCCATTTTGACAGAGAGCTTAAGGGTACCTTGACCCAGCAGTGCTGGATGAAGAGTGCAGAGAATCTGGATCTGCTGTGCCAGCCCTGGCCTGTTCAGCTTAGCTCCCTAATTGAGATGCTCTTCACAAGCCTCCAAGGAGCTGCTGAGTCCTAGAGCAGGTGGTAGGTTTTTCTCTTCTAATCTGGATACTAAGATTTTCCAAGTCACCAAAGCCAGGGTGTCTTGGGAACAAAGCCTTTTTTGTTAAACAAAGCAAGTTGTATTCAGACTTCCTGTCTTTTAATTTAGGCAAATGACCCAAAGACATCATCAAATGATTGTGACTATCGAAAGAACTTCCTAGAAAAGCCACCCTCTGAACTAAGAATGCTTTTTAATTCAAATCCCTTCTTTGAAAGATGTCAAGGTGGGGGCTTTGTTCTAAAGAATTTAGAGAAATACCACAGAGTCAAAGGCAGCAACAGAATCTATAAAAAGTCTGAGAATTTTAAATGCCTTTGTTTTTCTAGCCTTGATACCACAGATTCATTTTTTTCTATAAATTCAAAAAGTAGCCAGCATTGACATGTAAGTAGATTTCTAGAAGTTTTCTTTTGCACTTTAGTGGAGTGCTCTTCTCTGTATTAGTTAAGGCTTCTAAGTCAAGGAGGGGAGCTCGATGTATTGTTGCCAACTAGAATATTGTAGTTCCACAGAAATGTGCCATAATCTCAATTTCTATCAAACAGCAACATGGAAAACACTACATAGTATACTATGTCAGACATAGTTATCAGATATAGAAAATGATTTTCTACTGTGTCATAGTGAGACCTGTCAAACCACGGCAGCCAAGAAGGAATAGCCTTAAACGATTAGTTGCATACTTCCAAAAGTACATCCAATAGGCTCTCTGATTTGAATATGAGTGTGTTTAATCTCTTGAACAGAAAGGAGCCTGAGTGAGGAGCTACAGTGAAAGAAGACACAGCTGTTGAACAGAGAGTAGCCGCCTCATCTCCTACAAAGAGCTGTCCGACAGTTGTGAAACCAGTATGTCAATAAGTCTTGCATCACAAGAAGCTAAAAATTCATAATTACATAAGGCATCTTCTAGTATAAGAATATAGTGACATCCCATTGTCATTTGAATCTGAAATGCCTTCCTCCCCGAGCGCCTTCCCAGAGTACCCTACCACAGGCAGGCTTGTGTTTTATACAGATTGGTCCTGAACTGGTGACATTTTACGTAGTTGTAGAAACTTTGGGAAGCTGAGCAGAACAAAAGGAAGTAGGTGACGGGGGTAGATCACTGGGGTGTAGTAATTCTGACCCCTTCCTGTTGCATTCTCTGTTTCTAGGTTGCCCATGAAAATCTACTACCCCACACGAGCTCACCACTGCAACATTCTGCCTAAGCACATGAACCAGATGAGTATGACCTAAACACTATGAAATCATGACCCCAAATAAGTACTTCCTCCCTTAAGTCATTTTTGTCTTGTATTTTTCATCATGGCAATGCAAAAGTGAATGAATACCACTTCTAATGTTTAGATGTAGAACACTTAGAGAGGGGAGTTGGGAACACAATTCCACACCAGCCGAGAAACTATTGGCAACTGTTAGCTGCTGAGTAAGGAAATGTCAATTTTCCCTAAAACTCTAACCTCTGATAAATTGACTACATCATACAGGACGATGCTATACATGCTACCATAGGAGAAAAGTAAGCATCAATCACATCCAACTGTGAACTCTGTAAGACACAGTAATTTCTGGCCTGGAAAGCCATGCCCACTGGTGCAGCAGTGGCACAAACACCATAGAAGTAACTAACCACTCTCTGATCGGATTTATGCCCTGGTCTACAAGATGAAACTTATGACAGTCATGTACTTCCTCCAGAAAAGCTGCATCACTTAACCCTCTCTTAACCAACGAGGGACCAAGTACTCAATACTGAAGCATATAGGGGCTTCTTATTCAAACCTCTACAGAGATCTTATTGAGCAGTCTACTCTGAAAGGCTGAGTAACCAGAACCAATCAGAAAAGAGAAAACAAAGTCTTCAAATAGAAGCTCACTATGTAAAGGATAGAAATACACTGAAAATTGACTAAGGTACAGTCATGAATCACTAGTAACTACAAAAAACAAAAACCGCAAAACTACCCTAGAACGTGCTATGAAGTTAAAAGTTATTTAAGGCAAGGAAGAAAATGGCTAATGGGTGAGATAAAGTAAGAGTGCATTGATGAGGGCAAGGTAAAGGGGAATCAAGGTAAAGAAAAGGAAGGGGACAGAGGAAGAAGAATGCTTGAATGGGAAGGGGAAAGAGCACATTAGAAAAAGGAAAAGGAAATGAAAGCAAACAAACAGAAGATCCCCCAATATTATGAAAACATTCAAAGATGAATTGGGATAATTAGGAGGTGAGTAGATAAATAAATAAATAAATAAGTAAGTAAGTAAGTAAATAAATAAATAAATAAGTAAATAAGTAAATAAATAAATAAATAAATAAACGAGTAGTTGTTAAATCCTGGCAGAGTAAAGCGAGAAAACTACTAAAAGTAGAAAGGAAGGGTAGTAAACAGAGGAGGCAAAAGGGGAAAATGAAAATTATGCAGAAAAATCAATGAAAATTGGTGAAAGGAAACAGACAAGAGCACACACGGTGATCTTTATTCTTGTCAGAGACACTGTCTGTAAACGAACTCACTAAGTCTGGCGAGGACACAGACAGGAGTGGCTGCTGAGAATTGGTGCCGAATGAACCAAGCTGCTCCAGAGAGTGCAATGGAACCTGCCTGAGAAACTCCTCTCAGGGACACTGCTGGGGCAGTCAGCTGGATGACCAAGGGCCTGATTCACACTTGGCAGTGAAGCTCAGAATCTGAAAAAAAAAAAAAAAAAATCAGCAGGATGTGGGAATTGGTTGAAGTCCATGGCAGCTACCAGGCAACTACTTAGAACCTCTCTTTCCCACATGCAGCCAATGGCTCATACTCACGCCGCCGCCGCCCCCCCACCCCCCACCCCTCAGCACTGAACCAGACTGGAGAGAGCAGCAAAGGGAGAACTGAGAATTACACCCTCAACTCACGCAGTTGTGCAGAAACTCACTCCCGTGCTAACTGATCTAAACTTTACAGGCAACACCATAAATCCGGTTCTATGGGTCTGAAATGGAATCGCAACCAATGCAGTTTGTTACATGAAACAGGGAAGGAAAGAATTCAAAGCCCATCCTATCAGGTAAGAAATATTGACTGATGTGGGTTGTTTTTATCCTAATGGACTCCTAGTTGGTCTTATTTATTATCTTGTTAATATTTATTTTGTTTTGTTAATTTGTAACTTATTTTATATTTCACTTTTCTTATGATTTTGCATCAGCTTGCATATTGCTTGGTTGGGTTTTAGGATTGGTCTGTATGCTTCTCCACCCTGGAAATTAATCAGCACCACACAAAACCTATATTCTGCCCCTCTTATTTCTACCTCCTGTCCTAATTCTCTCTTCCTTTTTCCCTCTACATCAGTGGTTCTCAACCTTCTTAATGCTGTGACCCTTTAATTAATACCATTCCTCATGTTGTGGTGTGATGCTGGGTCCAAACGGCTCCCTCAGGGGAGGGGGTGAGAGATGCAGAGTCAACACAGGAGAGTCAGGTAAAAGGCAAACAGCAGACTCTTTTATTCAGCAATGAGGAGAGCCTTATATACCCTCCTCCCGGCACCCAGGCTGCGTCCCGATCCTGTGAGTTTTCGTGATCGCCCCTCATTGGGTAGGCACGATCAGAACCTCTGACTGCACCTGTTACTAGGCCCTCAGGCAGACTCCAGATTGGCTCATCTCTCAGCCTCATAGGCCTTATCTTCCTACAGTAGTGACCTCTAATCATAAAATAATTTCATCGTTATTTCATAATTGTAATTTTGTTACTATTATGAATTGTAATATAAATATATGATATATAATATATTTGATATGCAATCCCCAAATGGGTCATTACCCACAGGTTGAGAAACCACTGCTCTATTATACTTCTTAATTATAATCTTCCATAGGTTTAACAATTTTTAGAATTAGTGGACCCTTACAGTATCCAAACTTTCTCCTCCTAACTACCTTTCCAAACTCGAATTTTTAAAAAGTTGATCTAATCCTAAATTGTAGCCTCACTTCCCCCACTTTTAATCTTAATCACAAAAACCCTAGAATACACCATACTCTCCTTTTGTTTATTCTTCAACTCTTTTTTTTTTACATTTTATTTTATTTAAAAATTATTTTTCATTTTACATACCAACCACAGTTGCCCCTCCCTCTCCTTCTCTTGCTTCCCCCACCTCCCTCCCCACCCCACCCCTCATCAACTCCTCATGGCAGGTAGGGCCTCCCTTGGGCAGTCAACACACTGGCATACCAAGTTAGGGCAAGACTGAGCCCCTCCCCTCCAGATCAAGGAAGAGCAAGGCATTGTACCATAGAGAATGGGCTCTAAACAGCCTGTTTACGTACCTGGGATAAGTCCTGGTCCCTCTGCCAGGGGCCCCCACAAATAAATCAAGCCACACGATTGTCATCCACATTCAGAGGGTCTAGTTCCGTCCCAAGCAGGCTCCCCAGCTGTCAATCCAGAGCTCGCGAGCTCCCCCAAGCAGTACTTTCATGATATATGAGTCACTATAAAAAGAACAAATCTGAGAGTTGTGGGTAAAGAAAAGAAGAATTTCATAGAAAATATTTCCAACAAAAATTATAGCAGAAAATTATGCAAATAGATGCAAAAATCAAATAAGAATGCATTTAGAACATAAAAAAGATCAGAAACGAACTTTCTCTCATAATTTTGTAGTTAAACCAATAAATATACAAAACAAAGAAAGTATATTGAAAACATCAAAAAGGGACAAATTGTGCATAAAGCCAAGTCTATCAGAATAACAAGTGTCTCGTTAGAGTATTTTAAAGCTTTGAATAATGTGTTTCAAGTTCTAAAAAACAACTGCCAAGTCAAACTACTAGGCCCAGCAAAACCATCTGTCATAATTGAAGAATAAAGGAAAACTTTACATGATAAAAATAGGCTCAAGAAATTAGTGATTGTTAAGCTAGCTCTGTAGCAGATACTTGAAGGAATCCTTTGGTCTGAAAAGAAAGGCAAACACATACATGAGGCCACAAGAAACCTAAACCACAATGATATTAAGTAAGGAAATAATAAATATATGCTAACAACCAAGTACTACAAAATCAATAAAAGGAGAGAAATCAATATGTAACTAGTAAGTATGAATTAACGGCTTAATCCCACAATCAAAAGACACAGACAAGATGTTACTATTATGAATTGTAATGTAAATATCTGATATACAAGATATCTGATATGCGATCCCCAAATGGTTCATGACCCACAGGTTGAGGACCACTGTTCTATATTATACTTCTTAATTATAATCTTCCATAGGTTTAGCAAACTCATGGACAGTAAATAATACATTGCTGAATCCTGAATTGAAGAAATCAGAAGGAAACAAGAGCTGGAGAGATAGCACACCAGTTAAGATCTTATAACAGTCTTAAAGAAGGCCTAGGTTCAAGTCTCAGCACCCACTTGGAGACTCACAACCATATGTAACTCCAGTACCAGGGGATCCAAAAAAGTGCCCTTTTTTGACCCTCATAGGCACCAAGCACACAAATAATGCACATGCACATACATACATGCCGACAAACACATATACACACAATTATAAAAAATAAGATGAATAATTTTTTTAAATAACAAAACCAATGTTTACAATCAAATTAAAATGAAAACAAATCATACCAAAATCTTTGGATATGGTAAAAGCAGTCCTGAGATAGATACATAAAAAAAAATGCTTGTATTAAGAAATCAGAAAGTCTCAAATAAATAATTTACACAGTATGTTATAGATTTGGCAAAACAAGAACAAGCCAAACCTGCAATTAGTAGATGAAATTAAATAAGACAGGGAGCAGCTGTCTCCAAAGGGAGACAGAGAGGTTCAGAAATCTATAAAGGACAATACCTGAATACCGGAGAAAAACACAGGTGATCCAGGGATACAAGTAAGTAGAAGACAGCTCTAGCTGTCTCCCTTTGGAATACAGTCTAATTTTTTGGACTATGACTTTTTCATTCACTGGATCAGACAGAGGCAGCTGCTAGCCCACTGCTGTGGGATGGTCTGTATGTCAAATGTGTTGCTCTGATTGGTCAATAAATAAAACACTGATTGGCCGGTAGCCAGGCAGGAAGTATAGGCGGGACTAACAGAGAGGAGAACTGAGAGAACAGGAAGGCGGAGGGAGACACTGCCAGCCGTCGCCATGACAAGCAGCATGTAAAGATGCCGGTAAGCCACGAGTCACGTGGCAAGGTATAGATTTATAGAAATGGATTAATTTAAGATGTAAGAACTAGATAGCTAGAAGCCTGAGCCATTAGGCCAAACAGTTTAAATAATATAAGCGTCTGTGTGTTTATTTTATAAGTGGGCTGTCGGACTGCCGGGGCTTGGCGGGACCCGGAGAGAAAACTCTCCAGCTACAGCCCACTGTCTTATTAAGAGGTTCTACTAGCATGACTGCTCAACTGTGAGCTAAACAAGGATGACACCCATGGACGTACCAAAGCAGACAGGGAAAACCCCACAGTGCCTCAACCCCACACAAAGAACTATAGGTGACTGAGGAAAGCTGGGAGCGGGAGAGGTGGTCTTCCTCAGGGAAGAGCACACCACTTGGTGTCCAGTACCAAACGATCGTCCCTGAGGACATACATGCAAGTCACATTATACAGACTGAGCGGGTTATATTTTGGAATCCATATGTATATACAGCATATACATATATGCATGCAACAACAATTGGTGAAAAAGGAGGCCATGAATTTGAAGGAGAGGGGAGGCATAATTGGGAAGACTTAGAGGGAGGAAAGGGAAAGAGGGAATGTTGTGATTATATTATACTCTCAATTTTTTTATTTAAAAATGTTTACATGTTCTTGAATGTTCTTTCGTGAATAAATTTTAATGGAAATATAGCCATCTCACAAATTTTATGATTTTAATAAAGAAAATGTTTCTGTTAAAATTATTTGATTTATTATAGAGGAAATTAAGAATTTCATCACATTTGTTTTCTGTGTTTGGTTTTTTATAATAAAAATGTTGTGAATAATGTATTTTATACATGAAATTTGATAAAACTATTTCTGTCATTTCTCATTTTTTGGAAATCGCTTGCTTGAACTTCCTGCTTACTCAGGTAATATTATTTCCTTCTCAGGTCTTTGATGGAGTTGAAGACTCTATAGTTATATTTTTCCTTGTTACAAGGTTCAGAAAAGAGATTCACTAAAAAGGTGTAAAGTGTATAAGATTGAGAGACATTAAAAGGTAGTTTTGGTAATACAAGTTAGAATAGAAAGTGAATTAGGTACAATCTTTCGGGCTCACCAAGATAGGATAGATACAGAGTATTTTCTCTGTATTTGTCAGTTGTTAATGGACTAGACATTGTTGATGTATTTATTGCCTGTATATATTATATATAGTTACTATACCTGTATATAGTTTTTCTTATATTAGTTATAACTTTATTTTAGACAAAAAAGGGAAGTGTGGCGATATTTTGTTTGTGCTCTAACAAATAAAGCTTGCCTAGAGATCAGAGTGTGGAGCTAGCCACTAATTAACCATAGAGGCCAGGCAGTGATGGCACACACCTTTAATCCCAGAACTTGGGATCTCATGCCTTTGATCCCAGTACTTGGGAGGCACATGCCTTTAATCCCAGCACTAGAGAGGAGGAAAGAGGAAGTGATATGGCTGAGTGAAGAGAGGAAATGATAAGGTAGGGCAGAGACAGGAGCTCAGCCCTTGTTCTTCAGCTGAGGAGTTGGTAAGGTAAGAGGTGGCTGTGGCTTGCTCCTTTGTCTCTCTGATCTTTTAGCATTTACCCCAATATCTGGCTCTGGGTTTTTATTATTAAGACTAATTAGAATTTGCACATAAAAATATCTGATGCTTACTGTCAAACTTCTAGTGACAGTTTCCTCCAAAGTGCTGGATGATACAACAGCTTTTAGACCTCAAGGAGAGCAGACCCAGTTTGCCAGGACATGAATTTGTTCTTCATTTCTTAAATGTTCAGCATTGCTTACATTTAGCTTTCTAAACAAGATCCTTCTAAAGCCACTCCAGTGTGGGTCTTTGTACCTGTGCTGAAGGCTGATGCTTGCACATAGTGCTGTCTAAGCAACCTCTAGAGATGAAAAGTAAGATTCAAGCAATGAGAAAAGTCAGTAATTTATGTGAATCTCTAACGCTGTGACTATAGTCTTTGAATTTTAGATATGACAACACTTTTTACCACACAAAAGTAGAGACTACCAATGTGCTTTGCCCTCCTACTATGCTGGATTACATTGTGTAACACAAATCTGCAGCCAGGATGTGGGCAGGAGAAATGTAGGCAGTTACACTCCTTACAGTTTGGGTACCTGTGTAGACTCAAGCTTAGTTTTTGTCATTTTGGAGACATGTGAGACTTGGCCATTATTATAATCTTTTGGAATGAAAATCCCTTCTCCATGGTGCAACAAATTAATTTTTAAAACATCTTTCTGGAACATTAATAAAAGAAAAACATTTTTTATGTTAATGTTCTTTCATAATCTTTACACAGTAACTGTAGAAAATCAAATGACTATTCTCAGGGGCTTCATACATCTTCAAACCCCATGGCTATTTAGTGGCCCTCCTCCCTCCAACCCTTATGCCCAGCTGTCACGGAATATGTCTGTGTGTCAGTATTAGAAAATAATAATTAAAAGGAATCTGTGGAACCCAGTTACCAGAGGCCATCAGGTCCTTTCCATCCTTAGAAAATAGCTTGAAGTATACCTGTTACAGCTGCAGTTATATCTCAGAACTCTCAAGAGTAAACCAAAAACTGTAGGAAAGGGGGTAGTCTTCATAAAATGTGCACTTTATGACGGATTCTTCTAGGTTATTTTGAGCCATTTAAAAACTGAAAAAAGAATTACTAATTCAAAGAATTCAACTAGTCTTTGCTGTAGGTTTGGGCACTTAGAGAACGCTGATATATAAAAATAATTATAATGTAGTGTGACAAACACAATACTGAATGTCAATATTTTTGAGGACTTACAATTTACTAAACACTAGTCTAACTGCATAGTGTGGATGAATGATTTCTACACTTGCCCTGTGCATTTTAATATTACTTTTCTCATACAATAAGTATGATGGACTTAGATATATCAACTTTACTGGCTACAGTTTCCAGTTATCCAACCAAACAAGAATATGGATATTGTCAATGGTTTACTGTGATTGAGAAAAGTGAATAATTAGATGGCTTTAAGGAAGGATGATTATCAAAGATAGTGGGTAGGCCCGATTCAGTCTGTTGAAAATCATTCAGAGCTGAGCTGGGCCTTCCCAGAAGAAGCAAGAGAAGGAGAAAGGGGAGGAGGAGTGTAGCTAGAGTTTTCTGATGTGCAATGGAACAGCAGCTTAAACAGTTATTCTTGAAGAGTAACTAAGCTCACGCCTCTCAATAGCAGACTGGCATTTAATAGAGGGATGTGGAGAAGAACAGGATGCTGAGATGAAGCTACACATACACAGCCAAGAAGAATGGACAGCTGAATTCAAAAACCATCAACAATTTCCAGAATTTAAAATCCTGAATCATGACATGACACTAGTGGAATTCAGGTGTTTCTGGTACATGGACTGCTCTCACCCAATGTGAGGTCGAACTGTTGACCTTGTGTACATCCTACTTCACAAATGAGTCTGTCAGATACGCTAAGCCTATAGGCTGACAATGATGCCCCAACACTACGGAGAAACCTCAGGTGACTGTCCAGGCAGCTGGCTGTTTCTGTCAACTCACAATTTTTTGGAAGTTTTTATTTTTGTTAGGTAATATTATTTCCTTCTTGGGTCTCTGAGGGAGTTGAAGATTAGTTAGTTATAGTTGAAGATTAATTAGTTATAGCTGAAAATTAGTTACTTATAGTTGAAAATTAGTTAGGATAGAAAGTGAATTAGGTATATTTTGGACTTACCAAAATAGGATAGATAATGGAATTATTTTCTCTGAATTTGTCAAATACAAGTGTACTAGACATTGTTTAGGTATTTATTACTTGTATATATTGTATATAGTTATTGTACTTTTGTATATAGTTTTTCTTATGTTAGTTATAACCTTTTTCCTTTTTTTCTTTTTATTAAAATAGAAAAGGGGAAATATAGTGGTAATTTATTTGTGCTGAAATGTGATTTTATTTATATGTTAATAAAGTTGCCTAGGGGTCAGAGCTATTAGCAAGCCATAGCGAAAGCCGGTTGTGGTGGTGCACGCTGGTAGGATTTGCTGAAGGAGGTGCACGCCTTTAATCCCAGCACTTGGTAGGCAGAACTAGGTAGATCTCTGTGTGTTCAAGGATACAGCCAGCATTGGAGACACACGCCTTTAATCTCAATACCAACCATAGAAGACCTGGAGTGACCTACAGACAGGCAGTGACTCCCTCCGCCTTCCTGTTCTTTTAATTCTCTCTGTTAGTCCCGCCTATACTTCCTGCCTAGCCACTGGCCAATCAATGTTTTATTTATTGACCAATCAGAGCAATTTGACATACAGACCATCCCACAGCAGAGGAGGGGTGGGAGTGGGGAGCATGAGAGATCTTAGTTTGAACAACAGGTTTTTTGCATTCAGCATTCCAGCCCTCCCTTCCTGAAAGCCCATAATGAAGACCAGAAGCCAGGCCTCTTCCTGACTTCTTCCTCCGTTGTTGTGGTGTATTTGTGTATTTGTTTGCTTCTAGTGGTGCTAAGAATTAACTGTAGGGTCTTCACATACTACTGGACAAATACTCTCCACTGAACTACATTTGCAGCCTTTTTTAAAAAATAGATGTTTTGAGACAGATTTTGTAAATTGTCTACACTGGCCTTGAATTTACCTTGTAGTCCAGGCAAATCTTCAACCTGCAATATTTCTGATTCAGTATCCTCACCAGTGTCCATGATTACTAGCCTATTGGATGGGAAAGGAAGGGGAGAGTAACAGGAAGAAGTTGGGGGATGGGAAACCATAATCAAAATATATTGTATGAAAAAAAACTAATTTTCAATAAAAGGGAAAAAAAGAAAATGTTCAAGTGGGGAAGGAATACTTTAGGAATTTCTCATGTCACGTACTCCAACAATGAACTATGACAAACACCTTTTAGATGCACTCTCAGGTCTAGACCTCTTCTTAATAAAGAACACATTCCTACCAACTAAAGCATTCACTAGGTTCTCCCTGAACATCTTTCCTTCCAGGAGGCTCCTCCCCACAACACCTACAAGAGTCAGGGTGTCTTCCTGTTTGTTCTCTTAAGCACACACAGTTTGTGCTTCATATCAGTTACTACAACCTTGTTAAAATTGTCCCATAAATATCAGATGACAAGCCATTTTAGGAGCCACACTTGTTTTCATTGTGCATCTCCCATGCCTAGGACAGGCTTTGCACTTGGTGAGTTATTCTGTTTACTGGATAGTGAAAGGAGTTGGACACAATGAAATATAAAATTAATTTACCATTGAGATGGAACATTTGGTTGGAATTTTGGAGGAGAAGGGGGAGTGGGTATGGTGTGGAGTGGATGACTTTTATGGAATGCTGAGCCAAACCAGAGAGCATGTAAACTTCTCCATATGTGTTCTTTGTTTATTCCTCCCAGCGATCTTTGGATCATCTATTTCAACTGCCCATGTACAAGACACAAGAGAAAAGTTCCAGGTGGTGACATGGAATTCCTTATTTATGCATATGTGTCTTTGTGTCCTCAGTAACATCTAGTACTCCTCTGGTCTTCTAAGCACCTCATAATCCCCAACTACCAGGTATATCTTCTCCCTTCATCTCCGCAGGGGATAGCTTCCTACTCAGTCTCCAATCCTGTCAGTGAGAATTGTCTTCTTCAGACCTCAGACAGATGAGTCAAACTGTTCCACTCAGGTGCTTTGTACTCACTGAATTTACAGGAGTCCTTACCATGCACTCACCTTAGGTAAATTACCTAATGTTTTTGGCTTTGTGTACTCACCTGTTGTGAAAATCAAGGTTCTCCCAGAGCAGCAAAGCCAGTAGTAAATGTATATTATGAGATTTATTAAAATGAATTGGTTTATACAACTTCATGATCTGCCCTTTAGCCAGCAGTGCTCAGACAGTGAGAGGGCTCCATATAAGGAGTCCTCTGTCCTGTGAAAGTAAACATGCCTGAACTCCAGTTCACTCTGCTACACATTTGCCTCTGCATCACTCAACGCTGGAGGTTGAACCCACTTGGTGCTTCGCCCAGACTCCAGCTTCTATGTAGCTGGCTAGCCTCCAGGGATAATTTGATGTTCTGCAGTGTGACAATAATAATTTAGTTTCTGTAGTAAAATGGAAAGTAAAAATTAGAGTGGGAGGGGGTGTGTGATGATGTTCCTGTTGCATGGCAGGAAAATAATTCAAT
This sequence comes from Peromyscus attwateri, assembly GCA_902168425.1. NCBI lineage: Eukaryota > Metazoa > Chordata > Mammalia > Rodentia > Cricetidae > Peromyscus > Peromyscus attwateri. The sequence continues at coordinate 3,096 of CABHPP010080820.1, read as the reverse complement.
TTTGACCTTGATCTTTAGGTTTTATTTTATTTTACTTCACAATCTTTTTTTCTTACAATGCAAAGAAAATACTTTGTGAGGAAACAGATGCTGTATATGTTGTGCAAAGGAGAATTATACTAGAGATTTATGTGAACCCAATCTTTGTTTGGAATCTTGGGACAAGAGCATGAATAAACCATCGTTAGGGCTAAAACACATACCAATGTTTAAGAGAACATGGCATAGGAAGGCCAGAATCAGGTACCTGAGGTTCATTTAAATGCCTCAGGAAGAGCCATATATAGCAAATGTTTTTGGAAAAGAATCCCAAGGACATCACCCAGTTTGTCAGCTTCCCTGTGAACTGGGTCTAAACCTCATGCACATGAGGTAGTACCACATAGACCTACTCCAGTTTTCCTTTGGAGAGTTGAAAGTCAATGTGGAAGACATTGCTCTGAAGTTCCAGTGACATGGGACATTGTGTCAAGCTGAGGGACCAAATTTAAGTATGACTAGGTTATTTGTCTGAGAACATCATTACTTCCTACAACAGTACTGTCACTGGGGCAGTACTGCTCCGAACAAGCAATGAAAGTTCCCAGCAGAGCCAAAGATAGGAAATTATTGGGAAGGCTACCATGTCAGTGGGTCCAGAGGTAAGCAGAAACAGAGAGGATCAAACCATGAAGACCCAGGAAGGCATGAGAGGCAATATATGCTAGTTTTTTTTAAATTAATATGAGAAGAAAAAAATAAGGAAGAGCAAACTGCATTCCATTCTCAGCAAGTGTCCAGAAAACAGTCATACTTCACTCCTTTATTAATTCTCTCTTCCTACAATATAGTGTAGACCCCTGAGAATTGTGTTAACAGGTGCAACGGGTCTTATGGGTTCAAGGTTGACTATAGAATATCACAAACTGAGCAGACAAGAATAGATCAACTATGGTGTTATGGCTATTCTTGGTTGTCAACTTGACTACATCCGAAATTAACTAAAACCAAATGACTGGGCACACCTGTGAGGGATTTTCTTTTTCTTAATTCAATCCTTGGAAGTGGGAAGACCCACTTCTGATACAGATCTTTGAGGTGGAAAGCTAAACCTTTAATTCCAGATCTTTTGAAGTGGGAAGATCCACCTTTAATCCGAACCACACCTTCCAATGGCATCCTATAGAAAGAACGTGGAAGAAGGAAGTTCTCCCTATCTCTTTGCCTTCTTGCTATCTCTCTCTCTCACTAGCAAGTCCATTCCTTTGCTGGCATCGGAGTCTGCTTCTTTGGGAATCCAGCTATACCGAAGAAAGACCAGCTGAGACATCCAACCTCCTAGACTAAGCAACTACTGGGTTCTTGGACCTCCCACTCATAGGCAGCCATTGAATTAGATGGACTACAGCCTGTAAGTCATTGTAATAAATCTCCGTGTGTGTGTGTGTGGTGAGTGTGTGTGTGTGCTGTTATTCTGACTAACATATATGGCCCCTTGAAATCTGGAAGTAGCATGCTTAGACATGAAGTAAGTATTTGACATGTTTCATTGTTTTTCTTTTGAATCAATGGAAAGTATCACTAATGAATCATGTCTCTTTTTTTCTAGTTTTCACTACAGAAATCCAGTGTTAATGCAAGGAAATTATAGTAAAAGAAGCCTATTTGCTGACCTACTGAATCCCAGGAGGAGGGTCATGATATGAAGTAAGGACAAAAGGAGAACCATAGCAGTTATGCATGTAGGGGCACTTCAAATGTAAAAGACATTATAATGCCAGGATTGGCAAAGCCGTGGTGCAACTGAAACACTTATTAATTACAGACTAGAGCATTAACCGATTTTACCACTGTGGATAATTGGCAACAAATCATCATACACTTAGATTGTGACCTGGTAACTCTATTGTAGGTGCATGGGCAAAAGAAGGCGAGGCTAGGGAGAAAGCTCAGCGAGAGTACTAGCCCAGCCTCCATGGTGCCATGGATTCATCTCTAGGACCACAAAAAAAGAGATAATTATTTCATATACTTACAAAATAATTTGCATGTAAGTTTTTCTAACTTTATTCACAATGACCAATTGTGCAATTACAGAAGAGATAAGATTGTGGTACTTTATATCATAAATATTGTATAACCCTCAAACATACTATTTTAGGATGGTTGCCACAAATATTAGGTAAATACTTTAAAGATTATAATTACATACCATATATATTCCATATATAATATAATAATATAAAAGAACATTGATGAAATGTCAAAATATTGCTGCAGGATTCCATTTACATATATGGAAATTCAGGAAACAACATTCTAGGTATGCTAATTTCCCAGTTTCCCACTGTCTGGTTGACAGTTGTATTAGGATGTAAAAATTCATCAAGCTATACTCCTCTTTGTCTAATATGTTTTGAAACAGAAAAAAAAGTGAAAAATAAGACAGTGAAGTAATAGTATTTGTTTGGGGATTAGAGAGCACTACAAGAAGCTTAGGAAAGTAAAGTCTCCTTGGCTACTTTGGATGAGTTTTGCTGCTTGCTCCTTTAGCTCCTACATAATGTATGTTACAGGATTCTCATCCCTTTCCTGAGTACTGGGTTTCTTTCCTTAGAATTTCCAATAAGACTAATTTGGGGAAAGAGGACTGAAACATAAAACAGGACTGTGTATCAGCTTCTCCAAGAACAAAATTAGCCAACCTCAATAGCAAGGGGAGTATGTACACTGCAAGCATTCCAGGACAGAGTTGGTTTTCAATGCATGGTCCTGGTATTTCTGGAAGAATATCTTGAGGTCATCTCAGGGACTCAATGAAGAAGAAATAACCGTTTTCCAGTAATCACTTTAAAAAACAACAATAATAAATAATAATAATCCTCAATTTTGTTTTTATTGTTTGTCTCCTCCACCCCTATGGATAGTACACAGAAGTTAACTCAAATAAAAAGAGGCCTTTAAATGACCAGAAGGTGAGTTCACGGGTTCTACATAGAAAGTAGCACAAGACATGAAGTCGGAGGGAAAACTGATCTTAAACTGAAGTACAGACAACTCTGCTGACCATTTCTTTCTCTGTCTGGCTTTGCTTTATAGAACAGCTGTTCTCTCCCC